>OMKL01065166.1:0-14203 GCA_900302295.1 Parasudis fraserbrunneri | reverse complement strand
AGTATATACAGGTATGCAACAGATGTGGGTAAATAAGTAATAAGTAGGTAAATAGAAAATAAGTAAATAAGTATACAGTGAATATAAATATATATGGTATATATATACAGCAGTGATGTACATGCTATAATACAGAGTTATGTGCAGGTATATAAATAAGTAATATAAAAAGTGAAGACAGTCGGCAGGTATAGGTCGTCAGAGTTTGTACAGTATGATGCAGAGCCTAGAGTGAAGGCAATGCAGTTCAGAGTTCAGAGTTTATACGTGGGTGATGGAGGCAAGGGTCCACAGCCATAGACTTCCCCCGTTGATAATAAGATTGTGGATTCTTTGTCCTCCAGGTCTTGTCAGCCGTATTTGAGGGGCCTGGGCCTGGAGATGCATTTCTCTCAGACCGGAGATCCACGAGTGCTAGTGGGGAAGGTGCCACGGTGTTTCATAGAGAAGGAGAGTAATGAAGTCAGACGGGGTAGACCATCTGTCATCAAGCCTATAGTTAAGGTAAGAAATATGAAACTCACTAGTACCCGTCAGTCAATTCTTTTTTTTTTTTTTTTTTATATATATAAATCTTGTTCCCTCATATTTACCATTTCTCTCTCTGTAACTGTCCATCAGGAGTATCTTCAAGAGCAGATTGAGGTGAGTTGTCTTATTTTGGACTGAACCATGTTCAGTTTTTGGAAAAACCATGTTCTTATGACACTGTTATTACACATGAATATGTCTGTACAATAATACAATTCAAACTCACTGGGTACATAACTGTTTATATCTGGAGACACCTGCTGACTCCTTTTGTCAGTATGTATATAGGAATTCCTGTACTTGAACCCATGGTATATAATAATATGTAGTATGTTCTTATTTTCAAACCATTGCCTACAGTACTAGATACTGTTTGACACCTATTAAGTTTTGCCCTGGAGATAATAAACTCATATTATTAGTCAGAACAGGGTGATATGAATATTATAGTCTCCTTTCCCTCCTAGTTACTGCGTTCGACTGGCAGAGTGAAAGGAACACTGCCTCTCACAGTCCTGAATGTTCTTGCCTCTCTGGCATGCCATGGTAATTTTCAGTTACTTCTCCCATAACTTCTGTTTTTACAATGCAGTGATGTTCACAGTTCTAAGTTGTTAAGACTTGAATTTGCATCATATTATTTACATGCGTGCATTTATGTGTCAAAACAGGTGCTATCAAATTCAATGACAGCCTGAGTAAAGACGAGTGCTGCAGCCTAGTGGCCTCTATGTCGTCCTGCCAGCTTCCCTTCCAGTGTGCCCACGGCCGCCCTTCCATCGCTCCACTGGTAGACATGCTTCACTTGGAGAATGATCAACAGGTAACACTGCACGTCAACACCTTCAATCGCCAACATCTAACGAATTGTTTACTTAAGCACACATTCCCATCTTGATTTTGTCCCGTAAATGAAGCATACTCTTTTGAAGTACAATCTCCCAAGAACAACATGTAAGAATTGTATTTCTCTAGCGTTGACAAAGTATTCTTAATCTCTGCAGGAATCACTGAAACCCAACCTTCGCAGGCTGAGAAGAATGTATAGAGCATGGGAACTCTATGGAAATGGATAAGTGTGTGTGCACACATATGTTTTATGCATAATATGTTGTCTTATTTATCAAAGATGAATTTTAACTTATGAGATCTCTCTATTTAAATTACACAAATTGCTAAATAATTTCCCTTTTACCATTATTTACATGCCTCAAAGTGACACACATTTGGAATATTTGTTTTATAAAAAATGTATCCGACAGGGATAATTTGTCAGTCATTAAAGCAAAGGAAGATTCACTGGAAGACTCGGTGCGTATACAAAACTAGACATATGCTGTCAGTGGCTGATGGCAGGGTATATCCCCGCAACCCCAATTCTCAATGACACCTTCTGACTATGCCCCCGATCTGGTCAAAAGGTCTGGCATACCAACCTTTATACAGTTTGTAAAAATGGATGTCCCTAGATGCATGACACAAAAGAAGTTTAATGAGAATCAAGTGAAAAGCCTACAAGGAGTAGGAAAGTTTTGTTTATGAAAAGGTGAGAATGGTGGCAGCAGGATATCACAAAGTGACAACACATTTCAATTTTCATAATGATAGGACAAGCCAGTGAACAGTAGTTGATGTTTTTGCCTCTGAGAATAGCGCCACCAGAAGGCCAAATGACTCAACTTCACAGGCCTTCTTGTTATCATAGGACAAACATATTTGTCAAGTTTGGTGCACATTGGACAACGTATTCACAAAACTTAACTTCCTGTTTACCATGTGTTTTTCCAAAATTTGTTTGGATCTGGCAGTCATGCGGTTTATCATGCCACAGATCATGTTTTGTGAGAATCATATGAACAGCCAAGGGATAGTAGGGGAAAAAGAGATTTAAAAAAATAAAAACAGTGTAAAATCCAATATGGCAGACTTCATAGGTCTGTACAGCAAATGTGTTGTCCATGAGCATGATCTCTGTGTATCATTTTCATGACTCTACGACAAACGGGGCAGGAGATATGCTCATTTGAAAATGTCAAGTTTGGCCTGATGGTGGTGCTAGAGGAATGGTCATGGAGTCACCAAAATCAACACACTTCTTCCTCTAGAAGGTCATGAATGTTCACAGCAAATTTGAAAAGATTCTAACACAAGGTATTCGAGTTATTGCGTTCACATGAAGGATCTGTTGCAGGGGTGATATGGGAGAATCCATACCTGACAGGGTTGTTTCGGGTATATAATAACATCTTGTCATTTTACAACAGCAAAATTGCATACTTGCCTGGGGATATGAAATAACAGGACTGTCAGAACCAAACATGACATTTTAGCTTTATTAAGTGTCGGAAAAACGGGAACTACTGAAATAAATTAAAAGGAAAAAAAAAAGTAGGGTGTTCTGAAACATTGATATATCACAAAATGTCCAGGTAAATGTTCCTGAATTTCCAATCCACTTGATGACCAAGTGGTATCCTTCAGGCTGTGTTTGATCGACTGCTTCACTCAATCAACTTCTTAGCCTTGAAGAATCGACGCAAGTAGAAGACCTGCCATGTTGCCAGTCCAATCAGGCAGCACATAGAGAAGATGCTAAAGTACAGCACTCTCGTATTGGTGGATTCTGCAGGGATATAAAAAAAAAAAAAGGCACATAAAATCTAAATTGTTTTCACACAGAATAGCTAGCACCCAGTGCCCTCCAGAATTCTTGGCGTTCTAGGTAAATGTGAAAAAAAAGTCATTGTTGCTTATCAGCTTGATCTTACGCTGAAAATGTTAAAGAAAGAAATCTAACCATGAAGTTAAAATTGTTCAGAGAAAAAAACATTTAATAGAGAAAGACTGTTTTTCTCAAAGACATGTCACAATCATTAGCACCCTGATGAAATTCTTCAAAATCAGTACAAAATCTCAGATGTATTTTCTGATTAACATTTTACTTCTGATTTTAATTTTTAAAGTTCATCTGAGTCTTTGAGAACTCTTAACTGAGTCATTCATCATATTTTGTCTTTCCTGCTAACAAAGCAGAGACCAACGCCCCTCAATACATTTGAATGGGACTTAAATGGGATTTTAGGTGTACAGTGGACTCTCCAGCAGAATACCGAGAAAAGCCACCTGTACACCTCAAAGCAAATGTATTGAGGGGCATTGGTCTCTGCTTTATCAGCAGCAAAGACAAAGTGATATCATGATTGACCACTTTCCCAAAGACTCAGATGAACTTACTGAAAAAGCAAAATCTTAATCAGAAAATACTTCTATTAGATTTTGTTAAAAAATCATTTTTTGGGGTGCGAATGATTGTGACATGCATGTTTTTGAGAAGAACATTATTTCTTGATAAAATTTCAACTTGATTAAAGGTTAGATTTCTCTAATATTTTGAGTGTAAAATATATATATATATTTCTTTTTTTTTTTTTAACAGCCTTTTTTGTTCACATTCACCTTGTGTGCCAAGAATTCCTGAGGGCACTGTACTTGTATTAAAGGAAGGTAACACTGCTAAAAAAAAATTTATTTAGTTGAGCGTTTAAGTGTCAGTATTACCACAAAAGTGGAGAGAGGAGCGCTGCCTGGATACACAGCAAAAACAATTTGGTGCAAAAAAATAGCCCAGAGGTGCTCTTTGGTAGGGGAGAATGAATCCAAAAAGAATAGCAGGGACCAAGGCACTCAACCAGTATACTGTTAAAATGCCTTCATTAAGTTGGCATGTTCAAAATGGAACAGTTAAAAAGCTCCCATGCGTTTTGCCCCGTGGCCTTTGTCACATGGCTGAAACATGTAGGAGCTTTTTAGCTGTTCCATTTTGAACATGCCAATTTAATAAAGGCATTTCAATTGTATACTGGTTGAGTGCCTTGGTCTCTGCTTTTCTTTGTCAGTATTACCCATTGGAAATAGCAATGCTGCTAGGATATTTGTGGTTTCTGAAGTCTGGATTTCACGATTCACTGTGTTGAAATGTCGTCAACCCTAGGATTATATTTTTGACACTAGGGTGGGGGTGGAAACCAACAGAGCGCCATCCATCCCCTTACTGTTTTAAGTTTTCAAAAATATTGCCAAGGATTGATAACATTGGAAACTGGCAATATCCGCAGCATCACAATTTCCAGTCCATACTACTGACACACATTTGCCTAGGCTCTACTCCATGAGATGTATGTTTTCTTTGTGATGTTGTTTTCCTTTAGTTAAACACTTACCATTTGTGTCCCGCATCTCCTCCTCTCGTTTCTTCATGTAAGCAAAATCAGTGACAATGGACTCTGACAAGTCCTCAAGTCGTCTTAACTCCACCTCAAGGGGCTTTAGCTTCTCCACTTTTGCAATCTGACAACCAAGATGCCACAAGAGGAAGACTGTTACCATCACTTTTTAACTGTTAGAATTTGTTTCCAGTTACACTTAGTATGATCAAACATGACATTAAGCTGCTCTCAAAAGCTCAGACTACTGTACATTCAACATAGTTGGTTTTATGTATATTTCAATAGGCTGTAATTTATAGATTGTGTTGCTGGCCTTAGCATAGCTTATATTTTGATGTTGATTTTCAGTTTAATATACCCAGATATAAAACAAGCTTGACCTGCCAAAAGCATAGTTATATAATAGATTGCTGGCGGTAGCATAGTGGCTATGCTGGGACTTGGACTAGGTCATAGCAGTACGTACTTCTTCATAGTTCTTTGCTTCCACACCGTGCTTCATGTCCAGATTGACCATTTGGTCTGGGACCCTCCCGATGCCTAGAGACAAGAATTTACGATATATTATACAAGATAGGAAAAAAGGATCGGGCTATCTGTTACTTCGTCAACAACAACTCGGAAGCCTGTATCTGTGGTCTCCAATAAAAACATTGCATGGATTATTTGTGCACCTGACAGACTAAGGTACATTATAGACCTAATTTTAGGCCATTCATTTCAACATTTGGAGTTCAAGAAAAGTTAGCATAACTCACCCATTTGAGATTTACTTTCAAAGCAAACCTCAAACATGTCATAATCCTCTGTTGTGAAGGCAAACTTCCCTTTCGATGCATCCTCCTTGGAGTACAAAGTGTGACCTGCTGAATCTGTGATCTGGAATTGCAGTAACACATAAAACTATCTCATCCGTTTATTTACCAAGAGCATTAGCTACATAGCTTACCCTAAAGTGTAGGGCAATGGTGGTATGTTGATGGGCGACGTGTTACCTTAAGATTGGTTTTTGCATTTGGCTGTTCGCTAACTTCGTATTCACCCGTGACCAGCACGTCTTTGTGAATCTCTTCCCGTAGGCATTTTTGAAAATTTACCGGCAAGTGGAATGTAATTGAGAACACCAAGTCAAAAAGAAGAGGAATTATCAGCAATAGACGAGACCTAGACATGCTAGCTAGCTAACGAGCTACCTCCAATGATGCTTCTGTCAAGAGTGCCTGCCTAGCTGCTGCGTTCCGTCCCAGCCCTATTTCCTGGTTGTGTCACGTGAGTTCTCCGCCCACAGCCCCCCGCCCCCAGCGTCAATTTATTTATTTATCTACCGGACAGCTAAAATTAATTTGATATATATAGCAACTAATCTACTTTGGGGTTTTAACTTTCTTTATTGTGCATGATAACCGGCATGTATCCCACTTTCAAATACTAAAATGTCAGATGTCCATCAGGCGCAAAGTTGTCTAATATTCAGAATGTTATTGGGAATATGTAGAAAAACGCAGCGTTTGGGAATAATGCACTTTAGTTATGTAATTCGACAATGTCCTCTTGTCTGTCTACAGGACTTAATCAATAATATAATAATACATGCATGTCAATAAATATTATGCTATCTGACAATATTATTCAGTAGGCTATTAAGCTGAAGTATACTCCTTATTTGATACCCATAGATGAAGGGCACTGTCTATGTTTGACACTGCCCTAATCTATGTTTTCTATCATGATAAGCTATTGCACAGCGGACACTTGTGCGCGCTAAAGGTTACCAATATTTATTGATTGCTGATTTAAAAACAACATGACAAAGTATATTTTAATGGTCCTATGCTTTTTTCATCACATTGCATCTCAACTGAGGCAGATTAGCCTATTTCTGAATGGGCATGATGATGTCGGACCTCCATAGGACATTTTGTTATGACCAAATCTAAGAAAATTGCATGACTATAGACTATGATACTCAGTCACAGAAAAGCTATGTTTGAATAGAACGTTCGATATAATGTCCAAATTTGCATGCACGGATGTGGGCCTTGTTCATTGTCCACGTGACTCCCCTCCGTAGATGGTACAGTCTTCGTTCATTCATAAAATTCAAGCAGAGTATAAAAGGAGGAGCTTGCATTCTAGTCATTCAGTTACCAGGTATATACCTGGAGAAAGAACAACGTTATTCTGATTTACAAAATAACGAAAGAGTCATAATCGCCGTTTGCCCCTTTCCCGCCGCAATGTTTCTGAACAACTTTACGCCTGACATGGATTCGGTGTCTAGCAGCAGTACAGAATCTCCTGTCGGGGACACCCTGACGTACTTTCAGAAGACGCAAGAAGACTCGCGCTCCCCGCCTTCCTCATCAGAGAGCAATGCAAAGGTATGAATGGTGATTATATTAAAGATGCAAGTGTGTAAGGCCTATCTATGTGGCACTTTGAGATTTAACCTAAATAGCATGTTTAGCCTATCTAATGTACCTATCAATCGCCTGTGCACGGAACATGTTTCGGCTGTGAATATGTAATTAAATTAATTAGAAATTAAGCTTGCGATATTTTCCCGTTGTCTCAAGATTTGAAGTAATGGGTGGGGTAAGCGTTTTTCAAAGGATTGATTGCTAGATGGATAATTGACTCATATACGATGGTAGTGGGGGGAACAATGAAATATATTACTTTATATTGGGATTGTTACGATTTCGACGTTCAGGGACTAAATGTAAGCGTGTCGATGCAGCGGTTCATTGAGAAAAATAAATCCATTCAGGAGACTCCACAGCATCTCTGCGTCAGTGTTGACGTCAGAAACAATGAAAAAGTCAAATAATTGATCCAGAGAAAGCTATTTTGGGATAGCAGGGTATATTTTAGGGGAAATCTCATCATATGTAGCATACCGTCTGTGTTGGACACTAATTAGTTGCGATTTATAAACAGGTTCTGTCACAGGTGATCGTCTCAGTCATGCTGCAATAGATCTCACTCAACAGTAATTCCAGAGCAATAGATGTATGATGATATGATCTGTGATATTGTTTTGATTGTGGGATTTTTACCCCCCACAGGAGCTCTGCCAAGATATGAACATACAAGCCACCCCTTTTGTTCCAACAGTCACTGCAATTTCCTCTACCCCGGATTTCCAGTGGATGGTCCAGCCGACGATTATAACATCTGTCTCCCCGTCTCTGGGTAGCAAGCAAGCCAATGAAGCGCAGAGCTCTCACCAGGCAACACCCAAAGCGGGCGGGAACAAGGGGAAAAATACTGACAGAAAAGGGAAAACAGAGCAGGTAGGTGTGCTCTCAGATGGAGTTTTTATTCCTGCTATTGGACATCAAAAAAGGCTAGAGTGCATGTTTACATATGTCAGTATGACTTCCTTGTGTACAGCAGCACTTTTGTGCATGCCCCTCAAGAGCTGCGTGTTGGCTGTGTGCCTTCCTTAGGCAGTCAATTTATATTCAGGTCACAGCAAGTCTGCAACAATGGTCTATTTTTAGATGCATTGCAGAGAAAGATGCTTTTGCCACTCTTCAGAGGGTGAATTGGCAACGGAAGTTGCGGATTAAGAGATGAAATGGACAGATTCTTCAAGGTAATAACTGCATCCTCTCTCTAAACCTCCCAGCTCTCTCCTGAGGAGGAAGAGAAGAAGAGGATCAGGAGAGAGAGGAATAAAATGGCTGCAGCAAAATGTCGCAACAGACGGAGGGAACTCACTGATACACTGCAAGCTGTAAGTAAACAAAGAGCAATTTAATCAGCCATCATGTGCATCTACTACTATATATTTTCCCATGTGGCAGATTTTGGATGTTGATCTTTTTGAAGGAGACGGACAAGCTGGAGGAGGAAAAAGCTGCCCTGCAGACAGAGATAGCCAACCTGCTCAAAGAGAAAGAGAGGCTGGAATTTGTCCTTGCTACACACAAACCTGTGTGTCAAATGTCAGAGGAGCTGGAGTCAATGTTCCAGGAGTCCATCGGGTCCCCAGAGCTTACACCCAGTCCAGATGACGATAAGCTCCCAGAGGACGGCACCCAGGAAGCTCCCTCGCTCCAGGACATGGACATCCCCAGTGACCCGTCCACTGCCATCTCTGGGAACTCCAACATCTTGCTGTGTGCCAGTGCTGAAGTCAACATCTGCGACCTTGAGCCCTCTTTGGATATGAAGGAAGGACTGCTGGACAATCTGATGCCCGGCATGGAGGAGAAAATCCAGACGGAAACAGCCCGTTCTGTCCCAGACATAGACTTAAGTGGCTCTCTTGGGGTCTCGGACTGGGAGACTCTTTACAAGTCTGTTTCCAGTGAGCTGGAGCCACTGAGCACTCCTGTGGTGACCTCCACCCCTACTTGTAGCAGTTACCTGTCTGTTTTCACATTTGCGTGTCCCGAGCTCGACTCCCTAACAGAGGGATTAGACAGTCATAAAGGTGGAGGGGGGAAGGCTGAATCTGTTGACCTTCTCAACTCTCCAACTCTCCTAGCCTTATAGTGTACAGAGTGAAGTTGTTGGTCTGATCTCTGTGATTTGTTTTTGCAGATTATTGACTTTGAAAAAATATCAACAACCTATATGCCACAGTATACTGTAACACTTCAAGGAACACATTCATGAAATGTCTGTTGTGTGACAAAGCAGAGTATAAACTATCTCCAGATACCTACAGAACGATGTAGCTAAAAGCATGGCTTTTAATTGTGGAGAGGGGGATGAAGTAAGTTCCGGTTTTAAAAACGCATGCAGAGAAATTTCATATAGTTTTCAGCGTTCATATATATTTGATCTGTTACTAGATCTATGATGTATTGTGGAATTTACTGTATGGTTTTGTGTTTTGATGTCAATAGTGAATAGCTGTTAATGTTGTGTTCAAGTTATTCATCCATGTTCAGTACCTGCATACCTCAATATCATCAGCTGTGGTTTGATCTCATTGTTCAGATGTTTAGAGTTTTCCATGAAAACATCCAGTGCTATATCTATCAAGATGTAATTTATGCTGATTTATTTTTTTACCTTTCAGATTTTGACTTGTTTGTCAAAGTAAAAAAAAGAAGAAAAAAGAAAAGTAAAAATGAGCATTGATTGCTTATTTATGCTAAATTATCACATTAAATAAATCTTCATTGAGAGTGTTTGATGTGTTTGATGCTAGTGTTTGCAACCTTTTAAAAAAAAATCATGTTTTAATGAGTTTTATGAATTAAATCAGTAGTTGACAGTAATGATTTGAACCTACAGCTTTAAGCCGCTAATTATCATTGAGGACTCGAAGAACTGGAGGGAAATACAATTAATTTTTATCTTTTTTTTCCTTGGCTATGGGAGGAGGGTTTTCATGGGCTATAGATGTTGAAATACAATGCATCTACATATGTGGGTGCAATGTACAAGGTTCCGTTGGGTTTCTTTTTGTTTCTAGGGGAGGAGCGGTTGGACTTCCCCACTTCTGCCCCCACTTTCTGTACTTTTTTTTTCCTTTTACATCCCTGCTTACGTTTGGCTGGCATAACTAATTTCCGCATTCCCAAATCCTCCCAGATAGGGATCACTTTCAAACGGTCTGATGCAACGATTTCCACTTTTTAAAATCTACTCTCGACCTTCGGCTGACCAGAAGAGAGGACATTTGTTGCACGTCGGATCAAAGTCAGGTTGGTACAAAACTTCACATTCGAGATCTCGAGAAAATAGAGTGTATGCTGGCGCGCCACGCATGGGTTATCTGAGCACGGCTATCATCAGGCTGTGGGTAGACCCAGTCAAGGATGTTTTCGGATACAATCTTTGTATTTTAATGCATTGTTTGTTTTTCATATGGTTTTCGCTTCCATCAGTGGAGCCAACATGTTCTTCGGTATACTGTATAATTTCTTTTGTTTGCATGCTGTTACATTTGTAGTAGTTTTGACGCGCAGAATTCTGTACAGAATGTTCAAATTTAGTTTGCTTGTTATGTTCCATGGTATTGGGCATCGATATTCAATATCCTAACATTCCAACGCAGAAATCCCAAACAATAATGGTCTTACTTTTCTATGTCTGCAGCTCTCGCAGGGAAAGCCAAAGTTACGTAAGATAAATGCCGCACTGAAGAAAAACTTCCGCTTTCAAATTGACCCAAGTGTATCGCGTTGTAATAGGCTCTTATTGTTACTTTGTAACCATGCTGTATGAAGTCAACGTGTAACAAATGCCGCGTTATACACAAAAAGTGCATCCTTCACACTTCATTGTTAATGCATCTTGACACATGAGAATGCAAGCAAAAATTAGAATATTAAAAAAGCCTGTCCAAAACTCAAAAGGAATTGGGCTATTGCTGTGTATGTAACGGGGTCTAATAAGAGCTATTTATTATTACCAATATGGTAATAAATGGCTCTGAGTCAAACCAATGACACTATTAGGGTACCGTTCTGCCTTTTATTGAGTTAATGTTTGTTAATCCCAAATTCCACACCATACACATCATATGTTACAGTGCAGAAGCTGAGGCCAATTGAACATGAAAACAACCACAACTAATGGTCATCATTTTACATAGTTTGGAGGAGTTTCACTTTGGCTTATGTGACCTTTATTTTGGGGAACCATGAAACTTTCAGCATGACTGTGTAAGAAACATAAGGCCTAATAAATCGATCTTCTGTTAGGTAGGTCTTCATTTCCCCTTTTTTCCCTCAGAAAATAAATGCAGTCAGGTGTCTATACTATTGTATTCAGTAATATCCATATGAGATCTTGCCCTTTCCATTCCAGTAGTGCAAGCCATTGGTGCAGTGTGCAGTTTTGAGATCCATGGACTGGTTGTGATAACTTCCTGTGGCTGCCTCTATTCACACACCTTTCTCGTTGTTTCTGGACTTGGCTAGATTTAGTAGTGGTGTGTCTTGACATTCAGTGTTTTACCAAATGGCATTTGCAAAAACAAAAAATAAATCAAGTAGCCTACACACGCATAGAAAACATGTTAAACTCAAAATCTGCTTAACACACAAAATAATGTGTTATTGAATAATAATAATAATAATAACATAAACCAAATATTTTCACGATCGCTATTGCAGTGTCATTTGGCCACTCAAAAGAAAAGCTCAGCCACATTACCCTCTATTCCAGCAGCCACATTCCACTTTACTGACATGAAGAGTAGACTCATATGGAGGAAAACACGGGCAACGGCAGGGATTGGCTGTAACTCTCCTTGGGATAAAGGAGAATGTGTCTTGAGTCTACTTTTGTGCAGTGCTGTGCGTCTCAGTCTTGGCCTCTTTTGGGATGAAAAAAAAAAAAAAGTACATCCTTGCCAAGATCTCTGTAAATGGAAGTATACATACATTCCAGAAAAAAAGAAGCAAAATAATAAAATAGCCTAATGGGAGACAGCCTTGGCCTGCTGCTCCCACAACAGGCCAGCGATTCATTAGAGCAGGCTATGGCCAGTCTGACTGCCAGGGAGACCAGGTGCACCTTGGGAAATACCTCCTAAGTTCTTTAACAGACTGAGGTTGGAGTAGACAAATTAGACATCAGTGCAATTTCACCTCCTGTATCCAAACCAGCCAGGTTTTACAGTGTAAAAATGTTTAAGACTAAAACATGGCCCATGCATGTCACGTTCTGTAATAGTAAGAGGGGTTGATCAGAGCTTGCAGAGTTTCACTCTTTATTTGACATCTGTCTGATTTTTTTTAGTGCCTACTGAATGCATCTTCCAATTTTCCCCTTAGCTGTGGTCACGACCAAGCCTGACACAATGCCAGGACAAATCCCAGATCCCTCTGTGACAGCTGGCTCCCTGCCCAGCCTGGGGCCCCTGGCTGGGATCTCAGCCACGACGCTGACTGACCAGCTGAAGTTTGGCGACCTCCGCGAATTAGGAACTATGCTCGCACCGCTGCAGTTTTTGGGCAAGCTGGGGAAGAGGTCCCTAGCCATCAAAACCGAGGTGTGGAGGAAGTAGCTATTCCATTTATTAGACATATTGATCCTTCAAATTGGTACCAGAATAATTCTTACTTTAACTCATGTCACTGTAAACAGTAAAATTCATTGACACCTCCCAGTTTATGTATGTTATATTGATCTTCATTTTACATGCTGACATTGTAATACTACTGGTTCGTATTCTATTAATGCAATAACTAAACAATTGCCTAACACAGTTATCAATATGATATACATAAATGGACTGATAATGCTACTACAATATTTTAGATTTATCATACAGATACAAGGGAAACTGAATGTCAATTAATACATCAAAAAGGCTGGCTTTGATTGTAAATGTCTGTTTAAAGAATTTTGCATCTAATCTTACCCAATGGCTCCGCCTATTGGACATAGCTAGAATTGTGACTTGTATGTCAATATTGGAACACATACCAATAGACTTCTCACAACTTAGCTGGTGGTTAAAATGCTTTTCTGTACTCTTAATTAAGAGAGATGAGGAGGAAGAGAGGAGGAAACGACGGCGGGAGAAAAACAAAGTGGCTGCAGCACGATGTCGAAACAAAAAGAAGGAGAGGACAGATTATCTACAAAAGGTGATACTTTTCTTTGTAGCCTACAGTAGGATCTCTGTAATAGCTCTCTCTCATCATATCACTTTCTCATGTATATAGCCTGCTTATTTTAATGGTAAATTTACTGTTCAACGTTCCAGAGCATCCCTTTATAACCAGCTTCTCCTTTTCTTTCTTTCCTTTTCTTTCTTCCATAATTTCTTCCCTGTACCTCCACCTTCTCTAAGGAATCGGAGCGACTGGAGATGATGAACTCTGATCTCAAGGCCCAGATTGAGGAGCTGAAGCACGAAAGACAGCAGCTTATCCTCATGCTTAACCTCCATCGCCCCACGTGTATCGTCAGGACAGATAGTGTCAAAACCCCGGAGAGCGAGGTAAACCCCTTGCTGGAGCAGCTGGAGGCCAAGTGAAGGTGCAGCAAGTCACCATAGGTCCCGTTTACAGTCCAGATGCAGCAGCCAACGAGCAGCACTTACCCCGGGGCCTCGACCACAGCGGGGAACCAGCCAAGCACTCCTGCCTTTAGTCACAGAGCCTTAAACCATAAGGTTGATCCAATGAGATTGGACTTTGTACTGGCAGTTAAACATTTTTGTTTGTTTGTTTGTTTGTTTGTTTGTTTTGCTGTTAATGTTGTCATTCAGGGCCACAGGACTCCAGCCACTGTCAATATGAGCAAGTGGAGTAAATTAAACTGCTAATGCAGGAGAATGGAAAAAAAGATTTTTTCCACACTTTGTACATGATCTCTCAAACCCACAGGCAGAACTTGTGTCATTAGATATCCATTATGACGACTTTGTTATTTTTCTCTTGTATTATGCCTTTGGTGGCACACCGGTTGACCCGTTCTCTGTTTGTTTGTCTCACTTTTGGCGCAGGCGTCAGTTATGCATA
>OMKL01065163.1:0-12017 GCA_900302295.1 Parasudis fraserbrunneri | reverse complement strand
CGTTGGTTGCCCCGTTGGACTGAATTTGTTAAAAGTCTGTTTGGATATAAATAAAACCCTTATCACTGTACTGTAATACTGTACATATCAAATGTACTGTATACACAAAACATGGACAGTGCTCACACACACACACACACACACACACACACACACACACACACACACACACACACACACACAAGCCTGCTTTCCCTCCTCTGTTCCTCCACTCTTTTTCAAAAGTTCACATTCACTGTCAGTTTCACCCCTTACGAAAAAAGTATCATGGTACTCTGTATTTGGCATCATGGCATTTCCATCAATTATTTTTGGTGACTACCATCATGGCAGCATTGGTATCATGGTTTAAAGTGGATTATACCACGGTATTACCTAAAAAGGTGGTACAATGGCGATCCGTGACTTTACCAATGGCTGCACCATGGGAAATGATTTACACGATGGCCGTTACCGCGGTAAACTGAAAGTACCGTCGGAAATACCGCGACACTCTCCCATCTTGCTCAACCTCTCCCCTTCTTTCCATCCCGATTCTCTCCCGTCTCTCGCTCTCTCCATCACCCTGTTCTTCTGCCGTTAGCCCATCTTTCCCATCCCGCCACCGACATGGTTTTGGCGCTCGCAGTAAAAAGGGCTTCCTCGCATTGTGCGAGATCAATACTGAACCACTCTCTGGATACACGGAAGCCACAGAACTATCAAAACATGAGAGAGAGAGAGAGACGGAGCCTGACATACTGTCCAAATAAGCCGCCCCGGACACTACATACGGCCTCGCGGCGGACAAACGGCACGCCGGTAATTGAGTTGACACTGTGTTCAAGACCCAGATATAACACTGTTATGAGAGATAAGACTGCTGAGTGTGTTTACGTGCTCAAACTAACAGTTCATCCTGGTGAGGGTCTTATTCGGGATAAGCTTATCAGTTATGCACCAATATACCTGTATAGATACGGAAAAAATTATTTGAAATAACTTTCACAGACTGAAAAAATCCTAACTGTGCTAGCTTCTGTGCTAACATGTTTCGGTGTGCCGTCCAATATTAAAAACAGCATGAGGTGCTAACATGTTTCAGTGGCCCATCCAATATTCAAAACAGCATGAGGCGCTAACAGGTTTCAGTGTCCCATCCAATATTGGCGTATCCCAGCAATTACCTATTCAAGCTCGTCATCATTGGGGATATGATTCAACAAGAATGGAATGTCTTGAGAGAAGAGGTGGGAATCTTGTGGAATCATGATTTTGACTGTTGGGGTTTAAAATTGATTCTTGATTCATCACTGCTTGAAGATTCTAGACTGCTATTAACAAATCTTGCATATTGCTCCTTGGCTAATCTTAGCAATCTGTGGGATTTAGCAAGCTAATGATTTATAGTTCTGTGGTCATGACAAAGTTGAAACTATATCACAAAAATCTATAATTCGAGCTCTGTAGAATGAATACATTATAACGCATAAAGAATCAAAAATCATATTGAATTGTGACCTCAAAATCGAAATCCATTTTGAATTTGAAAATGTGTACAGTATATATCATAACACCCCTAATCAGCATATTAATGTGCATGTCAATGCGCTCTGGAATGATGAATATGGTACTGCAAATAACTTGTGATGATTCACGTGTTCTTTGTTTATCTTTTGCTGCCTTGTGGCAGGACTGGATAATTCACTGCTATTACACATCGGGACAGGTGTCAAGTCATCCCTCCGGTAGTGCAGGGTGGTTTAAATGAGGTGTTTTCGCTAAATGGAAACGGCCCGGGAAATGCATTCTCATGACTCATGAGCTCAATTGAGGAGGGAATAAAAGAAGCGAGATTCCTGAGCTTCCTTCGCATTTTAAGAGCAAACTGTGCTGCGTTCAGAGGAGTCCATATAAAACGCTAGAACAATATGACCCCTCCGTGCAGTCGGCAGCGGCTGATCCCCCCAACTGCTGACAATTTGCCCCCACCGCTAGAAATAGGCTTACAAAAAAGCCTATTGTTTTCTTGGAGCACGGACATTCTTATCAGGTTTAAAGAGGTAGTTGACTTTTGCTGGAAGCCACCTATCTGATTCGTAACAAACTGGGAATCATTTCAGACTGAAACTAGAGGAATGCACTCAGTAGAGTGCAGATCTCTGCCAGGTGGACATCCTACCGAAAGACAGCTATAGAGGGCTTTCGCGAAATGTTTAGAATGCCCATTTTTTCCCCCATGTTGGAAGAAACAATGGTTGCTATGTGTAAAACAACAGTTGCTGTATTTGTTGAATTGAATTGAATTGAATTGAATTGAATTGAAATACTTTATTATCCCGTGGGGAGATTCGGTGAACCACTCTCTGGATAGTTGTTGATAAGTTAGATTTTTTTTTTTTTTTTAAGTAAGAAGGTGAAGTTTTATTACTGGAGCTTGTATAGCGCTGTCTGACATATTGCGGCATATATGAAGGAAATTAGCACTGGGGCTCCCAAGATTTATGGGCCCAAGGCACACAAAGGTCAAACCGGAATCTCAAGGCAAGGTAATCAATTAAGCAGATTGTAAAAAAAAAAAGTAATGAGTATATTGTTATTAGAGATATTTCCCCTATATGGCAGAGTGACAAATGATCTGACAGGCAGCAATTAGCCTACATCAAGCAGCAAAAATATGTAGGCCTGTTTATATGACTCAGAACAAGAACTTGTAAGACAAGTGTGCAACACATTATTGGTCAGATACATAAGAACAGCAAGAATAATTACGGCAATAATGATAGGATGTTATGATGGTATGTTATGATCTGGGGCTAATATCAATGCCTATGACTGATGAAGTAATCATATTTATGCCTCGTCAGTCCGAGATCACAGAAACACATGAAAAAACACTGTAACGTCAAGGACAGCACAGGAAGCACTTCTATGTATAGAAAGATAGAGAGAGAGAGAGAGAGAGAGAGAGAGAGAGAGAGAGAGAGAGAGAGAGAGAGAGTGTACAACTCTATCGTTACAACATAGACCGGATAATCAGATGCAGCCCTTATCTTCCATGGCTTTAGGTAGAATGTAACTTCCAGTTGACAAAAATACAAGCCGCTGCATTATCTGGCTATATCAGGACAGAATGAGCGGACAGGAGAAACTGAACAAACCGCTATTAATGTAGCCGTCTCATTAACATCACAACTCGAGTGAGTGATTGAGGTAATCACCTGAATATGCTGCCGGCTATCTGTTGGGAGGGACGCGTCGTTTTCAAGAGTCTCCTCAGCTTACTTGGCAGCAGTTGGCATTAGTGAAGTTAGCTGACATAACCGGGTTGTGAGTTATTGTCATCTCCAGACAGTCCAAGTAACCATGCGTGAGATAATTGTCATTATACTGTCTGTTAAGAGTGTGTGCTTTTCTTCTTTTTTTTTTTTTTTGCTGTTGATGTAGACTGACTTCCTTTTGGTTAGCTTGTTGGGAAAGCTTCTGTGCAAGAAATCTGTCCGGTCTGGCATCACAAAACTAATGGGGTCATGCGTAAGACTTTGCTGGCAGCGCATTGCGCGACTCCTTACATTGACAGCTGAGTAATTATTCCCACTCCTGTTAACGTTTCCAAAATCGAACAGAGAATTAAAAGAAAGACACATTCAGATACAAAAGAAATATGTACAACTAGTTATGACTGTGTGAGTGCTGACATAAACATTTATGCAGCCTACCTGGTGGTAACATTACATTAGCTAGCTTGACACTTACATCTGACCCGACTTCGTAAGTTATTCTGGGGCGAAAACTCCCATCTCTTGAAGACATATCCACGCAGTGGCCCTCTCAAACCACCTCGTAGGGATGGCTCCATACCACTCTCTCAGCTCCAATACCGATACTACAACCTTGAGTATCTGCCGACACCGATACCAATCTGATATTTTTGTTCATTCATATAAATTAAAATAAAAAAGATTTGCATAATGTCCAATATTTTTTAATTATCAAACAGCTGCATACTACATGAATCATTATGATCAATCTAAAAGCAATAAAAACCAACCCAAGCGAGATGTTTTCATTAATTTTAAATATATGCATGAACATTAAAAAAAAAACTGACAATGGGGCTGTCAAATGTCAAATAGTGTTAAATAATGGCTGGGTAAAGTCACACTGTATGCATACATAAAGATTCATTATCATCGTGTAACCAGGCCTATGGTCCTATGGCCTCTGTGGTGCCGTTCTCAAGCCTGACCAGTTCAAGAGATTAGTCCCGCCCCATTACCGTTTTGATTGACAGCCTCGTGCGATTGCTATGCTACTCTTCTGCCATGCTGGCTTGCCTGATCTTGCCAGCACGCACTGTCTACTGGACTAATCAAGGCGAAAATTGATCTATTTTAGCTCCTGGAGAAGTTTTAGTTGAGGAGCCACAATGGTGGGCCTATTTTACCTGGCAATCTAAAAAAAAAACTGTCATAGTAGCTATGTCCGACAGTTAGCTTTGTTACATAGTTAGCTAACAATCTAATGTTTTTGGTGACTCTATGCAGCTCAACTGACAGAGAGGGAGGGGGAGGGGGGAGATGGGGGAGACTGATGAGTCGCTAAACTCTTCAACCAATTCTGCTCACAGCTAATGGAATAAAAAAAATCCTAAACTTTGGGCCAGTATCTCATGAAGCTGAATCTGATGAAAGCTGGGCACATTTTTCCTAATCTCAATCACGCGCTGCTCTGCTGTTAGTGGAGCATGACACGTTTGGAATGGGATCGTTCATATAGATCGGACCATCTGGAGCCGACACCGATCCGTCAAATTTCGCTAGTATCGGTCCTGTACCGAGTATTTGGATCGGCGCATCCCTAGTCCTTCATACTCTGTTCTGATTAAATGTTCCATCCGTAGCATCCATTTTGATACTATACTGTATTTTGATACGACGTAGTGGGGATGTAAAAACAACAACAACAACAACAAAGGGGATTCCAAACAGGCGCACTTGGTCAGCACTCCCAGCCGCTGCCAACTGGCCAGGCCGGGGCGGAGTCAGCACTCGATTGCGATAAAGGACGGGTCCTAAAAAAGGTCTGGCATCCGCAACACCACAAGGAGCCTTGCTCATAGAGTCATGATTACGGACAGAAAATATTCAGCTCATCGCCCCTGTAGTTTGTGAGATTAGCCGCGAACAACTACACGCACACACACGTGCGCGCAACCAAACGCATAATCTCCTCCTTTAAAAAGGGGCTGTACGCGATATCTGCGTTTTTGGCTAACTTCCTGTGAAACTAGGCATTGCAGATCAAATATGAATTAAGATCCAGCAATTGCATATCCTATTTCTCGCCTAAAATGTTGTCAGAAACATATTTTTAGTGAACCGTTTAGGAGGAAAAAGAGAAAGTTTACAAGCAAGCCGCCATGTTTTTCCTGCTCCTCACGCCCCCACTCCGGAACTGCGGCACGCCTCTTTGTGAAGTTCTCTCTCCTGATTGGATAAAGTGGGAGAGGGATACCAGAAACTGTATTTTCTGTTTACTGCAGAGCAGAGGGACTGGGAGACCCATGTTACTGACCAAACACTCTATATCTGGTTGTATATTTGGCAGTGAGCCTTTTCCTTATCATCACATAGGCCTATTTCAAATTGTTCCCTCACTGCTGATTTCTTCTGCCTCTTGGCCTCTCTGGCTTCAAAGTAGCCTTGTGTAAAACTGGGTGCTTTGTGCTTCTTGAAGTGATGCGGTGCATTTGTAATGAAAGGCAATTTGTTTATTTTCACAATAACTGATCCAGCCTACAAAACTGGTAGGCTGTATGCTGATAGAATATATTGTATAGGTCACATTAATTGATTATCAATAATGCAAAGTGCGGGTCTAAGATTGGACCGAGATGTCAAATTCACAGGTTTGATGCCCGCAACGGCCAATGTGGCCAT
Organism: Parasudis fraserbrunneri; assembly: GCA_900302295.1. Lineage (NCBI taxonomy): Eukaryota > Metazoa > Chordata > Actinopteri > Aulopiformes > Chlorophthalmidae > Parasudis > Parasudis fraserbrunneri. Next base: position 6,096 of record OMKL01065163.1, on the reverse strand, counting down.
CCCTGTCCAAGTACCCTCGATCCAAGACACCGAACACCACCTCCCTGGCCTCTGACCCTCTGGTGAAATGCCTACATGTCCTATGTCTCAGAAGGATATGCTGAGAGAGATGAAGTCCTAATATAATGTGTCCGACTCCAAAGTCCTAAAATTCCCAGTAACGCTACTGTATGAGATACTAGCATCAACAAAGCCATTTGGGAAGTTTCGCTACAGCATTCACACAACTAGGGATAGAGATAGGATACATTCCTTAAGGAGCAAAGGTTATCTGTGGTAGGTGGCGATGACTACAGAAAAACTGACTGAAGGCAAACATCTCTCATCAGCTAAATGGATCCATTACGGCTCACATTATTGCTGTATTCCCTCAGTCAGGAGGCAGTATCATCTTGGTGTCAAATCCTGGGCCACAGACACACTGAGCACGTTGGACACAATTAGGGTTGAGCACACACAGGGAAGAATGTGGAATGTGTTCACAAAATACTTGGAACTCGCATGTCATTTCTAGGGAACTAATGTGTGAAGGCATAACACATATCCGAAACTGCGGCCATTCAAGTCCAACTGAAGTCACATCATCAGCATTTTGCCATCCTCATAGCTTCTAACAAATGGCAAAACAAAGGCCATAATGTGTCCGTCCCGAGTACAGTGACTGGAAAACAATTTGAAACATACATTGTGTCGCAGAGCGAAGACGACTGCAGCTACGACGAAAGGACACTGTCTCGGGGATGTGGAATTTCAATACTGGTGAACAAATATTTTGTGGCGAACTGGAACATCTTATTTACTGTTGCACCCATACCAGTTGAGCAAAGCACTCCTGACAAGTTCTCATTGGCTGACCGTGGGCCACAGACAGCCACTTCTATCACTACCTACTCTCACATACAGGCACAAGGTTAGTCTATTAATTGAATAAGGACATTGCAGTGGTTTTAAACATATACTGAGTTGAAATCCTGCTCCTTACCTTGTATACATCCCCATATGTCCCGCTTCCAATTCTTTGTATCAGCTCGAAATCCTCCTGCGGATTTCGCCTGGAAAGGTCGAAACTGGAACTCATATTTAGAACTCCAGTTTCCGCATCCACTTGTTTTGTTTGCCAGTACACCGATACACCGAACAAAGAGAAACAAACAATAAAAACATACGTCGTCAGTAAAAAAAATACACGCTCACTTCAAAGTAACTTACTTTAACATGGCCTCCTTGGCACAGTACGCATGCGCATTGGCCAGCTGGGTTGTCCAAAGAGGGGAATGCAAGGAATGAGAGACAAGAGGGGTGGGTCTCCCGTCACAAACTCGCCTGAACACCGATCGGCGATCAGTTTGGATTTATCAAATCCACGTGCACGTAAGAGAGAGAGAGGAAGTGCTCAGCTGTTCTGAGACCAGTTCATAGAGCCTCTTGGAGGGTGGGCACAGGCTCAGTCAAGGGCTCCTAGCTTTTTCAAACACTTGCTCAGAATGAGTTTCAGTAGAACATAGCCAACCAGCGTAGCTACTGCATATAATGTAATATGGCTATAATTAACAAAAAATCGCTCATATGAATTATGGCAACGATACATTAATACGTTTAGACAATATACAAATAATATAGGCTTATAAATTAAATATAATAAAAATATATTACCTGTAATTAAAGTTTCACAGTGTGTCATTTTATACATGCACCAATCATCTTGTCACGGTATATGTCATGTAAAAATGACATACGCTATCTCTTCATTGCACAGCTATGTCTAAGTTTATAGTCTGTATCTGTATCTAAATATAGGCTATATCATTCCCTTGCTCTGTGTATATTAGATATATCTCACACATTTGCACAACATCCATTTGTTTTTGTTTTTATAACTTTTACTGCAATTTAAAGCTGCAATATTTATTTCCTAAAAGTATTTTTCACATTTTTAAAACTTCCTATGACCACCTGGTATCAGAAGGTCTCATTGAGTCATGGTGGCCCATTCAGTCAACCCGTCTCGCCACCAGTGGCCAGTCTGTTAGTCCATCATTTATTTTCTTTGTTGACAAAACCATGCTTTAGCTCTGCCTCTTTTATAAACCTATGCATTTAAAAATGTTAACTACATCAATATTGTGCTGTCTAAACAGTACTGTGTTTGTAGGTGAACCCCCCCCCCCCAAAAAAATAGGTTTATAAAATAGGCTGAGCTAAAGTGCAGACCAGGTTTTGTCAACAAAGAAAATAAATGATGCAATAATAACAGACTGCCCGTTGATTGTGCAGGTTGTTTTAGTAGAACAGCATGACTCAATTAGACCTTCTAATGGCAGGTGGTCATAAGACGTTTTGAAAATGTGAAAAATACTGTCAGAAAATAGTTATTGCAGCTTTAATGTCAGAGGACACAATTGACCTATCCCAAGCACCCGGCCTCTCTTAGCTTGACCGAGGAAAGCAACACTAGTGACAGGAGGGTCAAGAACAAAAACAGAAAAAAAATCTTTGTTTGACCGAGGAAAACAGCAGTTGTGATTGGAGGGTCAAGAAAAGAGGGCGGAGCTTGGGATAGGTCAATTGCATTTTCAGTTTTCTCCGTTTTGGAATGAGTGTAGCATTGCAGTAGTCCTGGGGAGTGAGGTTCCACCTGTGATTTTTCACCGCCGTAGTTTTCGTGTTTTGAAATACATGGAAGTGAACGGGCTCTTTGGCATCTGTACCCCACATTACATCAGACTATGGTGGCGAAATGAATAAGGCAAATTGCCAAATGATTTCCAAATTTTTTCACAAGCAGCAACGGACCACCAACCTTAAGATCATGTTTCGATTTATCAAATGAGCCTTAAAACAGAATCATATTCAACAAAAATGTGAAGTTATCATTTTAAAGATACTACTTGAAAAAAGACATGTATCATCCTCTCATAGGTTCCCACAGTGAGATGTTTTGTTGTTCTTGTTGTTTTGTATTGTATTGTATGGAGGTCACATATGCCCAGATACCATCATTTGGTTTATGTGAGAACAGACAATAATAGACAAAGTAACCTCTCTCTGTGTGTCTGCATGCGTGTGTGTGTGTGTGCGTGTGCGTGTGCGTGCGTGTGCGTGTGCGTGTGTGTGGTGTAGTGCAGTGGTTCTCAAACGTTTTCATGTCAAGGACCCCCGTTTGATCAGATTTTGTCTCAGGGACCCCTATCTGAGATGATATTTGTTGTTAGATGTGATTTAGTCCAGAATTCCATAACTGTCTATATTGTACGTCGGTGTGGAGACACCAGAGGAGAGAGTGAAACCTATGATCAGAATAACCATTTTTATACATTCTCTCACTGTGAATAAAACACCTCTAGTGAATAAAATATTAGTGAAATTAAACTTTTGCTGGAGACCCCCTGGGAACCCCTCAAGGACCCCTTGGGCATCCCCGGACCCTTTGAGAATGACTGGTGTGGTGTGGTGTTGCTGGCTCGTGATCTTTTTCTCTGCATTCCAAGTGCTCCTGACGTGGCTGAAGATCTGAGAGAGGTGCTCGTCCTTTGAGATGGGTTGTCCGTTGACCTGTGTACGGAGTGGGCCTTCTTGGACAGGCTGGCCAGGAGTCAGCCTTGGTTTGCGTATGTCAGAGGCCTTGGCTATGAATGTATAGGGGGGTAATGGTCCTGGCATTTGGCAGCCTCGAATATATTCATGAACTCACTGTTGGTGGCTTGAAAATTGCAGGCCTATCAAAGAAAAAGGACACACACAAAACCACTGGCAAGATTCGGCTCCGTCTCTGCTGCGATAGGCAGCCAGGCTTTGTATCCTTAGATGTTAAATCCACGATGAACCTCTGCAATAGTTGAATCGTCTCTATGTAAATTTAATTGGCAGATTCAAAGAAACAATTTTTATGGTTAACTCCTCTTCGAGGCATAACTTTGACTCTACAGACTGTTATTTGTGCAGAACTTGTCACCTGAGTGCCTTTTTCACATTTTTCCCCCCGGAGAGGGAGCGCTTCTCTGTACTTCTCTGAAATCGGAGTTGCATGTGTGATGTCACTGATAGGTCAAACCTTTCATGACACCTTAAGCTTCAGTGCACACAGAAAGCTGATGTAGCGGTGAGTAGAGTAGAGCTGAGTAGGTACTGACATGTCTTGAAAGAATAAGCTTCCGACTTGGAATTCCTGGTAAATAAGCAATGGGTGCTTGTTGACAATTTGCATATTTGTAGATCCGTGCATTCTCAATGAGGGTAAAGGTGTAGAGATGCTGCTAAGCCATTATCAGTAGTGTATTGAACAACTTGGTGGAAAAACCACATTTATACAAATTGTTATTCAAAATAGAATCTTTTTTAAGGGTTTAAAATACATCCGGAGGGGATCATTAAAATGTGTCTGTGCACGTAAAAGTGTGCATGTAGCCTACAGATAAGAAAAAGAAACATGAAGATAACTAGAAGCCCTTCTTTCTAGTGATACCAAGTACATGTATGTTGAATATTCATAGGGGTCCCAAAATAGCAGTTGAGGTGATGTAAGAAGAAAAGAAGAAGAAAATCATTAGAACTGAACTGGCACTTGGCATGCAACTGGGCTTGCCCGTGAACAGCAGTTGGACCCTGTTGAAAGTGAATTCTTGCCTCTGCTGGGAGCTATGGTATGTGGTTGGAGAACTTTCATCACTCCGAAAATTCCATAAAGGTACATTCCGGAATTTATTGATCTAGACTTTGGGTATATTCACATACCTATATTCTCCTTCCCAATTTTTCATTTTTTTGTGGTGTGGCTCCCCAATTGTTCACATTTGGATCACAGACTGGGGCTTTATACGGTGCTCTCGATACAGGACTGACAGCTAAGTTCTTTGAAGTAATATCACACTTATCTCCAATGTAAACACTTTGAGTTGCCTACAACCTGTGCGGCTCGTGAGACTTGTTATATATTACTTTTAGATGCTTTCTTAAAGCCTGGCGCCTCTTGCATTTGAATGCATCTCAGCAGCCTAGGTTTTACAGATTTATTTCTCCAGATTTTGCTATTTTTGCACTGGCAGTGTTGACTAAATGGTTGAATGATGAACTGTCAGGACCACTTCACCACCATCTTTATTTTCATAGATCGCTACGAACACATTTCAATGCGAAGATGACTAATTAATTGTAGCTGAATGTATTTCGAAACACAAAAACTACAGCGGTGGAGTCAGGTAATCATGAGTTTGTAATTCCAATAGTTCATTTGGCCTGTTGTTTTGTCTATTTTGGTTCTTGAGGTGGGATTTCTATAGCGAAATCTTAACACTGAAGTGAATGGGCACTTCCACAGCTGTGCCGCTCATTGCACCAAAGTCAACCAATATGGCGGCGAAGTGAGTAAGGCGAAGGAGAGAGCAAAATCCCTATACCGATCTGACACTATAAAAATATAGAGGGACACTTTATAGATCAGTCATCGGTGTCAGACTGTGGCTGTACTGGGCAGCTCCCAGGTGTGAATGTGTGGAACTGTGTGAGAGTGAGGTGTCGTGTTAATGGAAAAAGAACATGTGAAGCCTACTCGGTCAACCTTCCCTAGGTAAAATAAAGGTTAACGAACAAGAAAATAGCCAGAGGACACCTTAACCAGAAATAGAACATCTTTATCTTGATGAAATGTGGTGTTACATAGCAGTGTTGGGTCTGCTGAGAGTGGCTATAGAGGAGGGGTGGTCCCGGGACGCTAGAATTCACTGTTGAGCCTTCTGGAAGTGTTGTGCCTAACGGAAAACATCGGTGATGGGAGATGCCCACCGAGACAGACCCTCTTACACTCAAAACAAAGTTCCTGTGTAGTGTGTATGTACTCACCTTAGACTTCTGTGTAGTATGTATTTACTCGCCTTAGACTTCTGTGTAGTATGTATGTACTCGCCTTAGACCTCTGTGTAGTATTTATGTACTCGCCTTAGACTTCTGTGTAGTATGTATGTACTCGCCTTAGACCTCTGTGTAGTATTTATGTACTCGCCTTAGACTTCTGTGTAGTATGTATGTACTCGCCTTAGACCTCTGTGTAGTATTTATGTACTCGCCTTAGACTTCTGCGTAGTATGTATGTACTCACCGTAG
>OMKL01065154.1:0-13112 GCA_900302295.1 Parasudis fraserbrunneri | reverse complement strand
CATGCTCTACAGTGGCTAGGGCTAATGAAGTAACAACAAATTGGGCTCGGGGCTAATGTGGAGTGGCGTTTCCTGGCCCCTCTTGGCCCACAGAGATGTGTTTCATTTTCTTTATCAGTGCTTCAGTCATGTGGCTTTCCGCATGGACGCCTCTGTCTCCCCCCATCGCTGTGCTAATGGAAACTTTGTTAATGTCATTAATCTGTAGACCAGGACATGTGCTAAACACATATTTGGCTGTTTGTGCTCAAGAGCTTCTTCCACATCAGGGTTCACGGTGATTTAACACACCTCAGGTAACATCAGTTGTATTAATCAAAGCAGGAATCAGACAAATACTAGGGCTGATATAGGCCTACTTATCCTACTGTAAATCTAAGATTATGGTCAATCTTTCAGTGAATACAATAAAATGTAAAGTTAAGTTCAAATGAAATGTTGTCATCTGTAATCAAATCAAAGAACACCTAAAAAGTACATTTTGGGACACCTACAACCACACTAAGAACTGTCAATATCCGCTCGCTTGTCTGATTCACAGGATGTTGACCATGGGTATAAGCCTCCCATTGACGCAGATTATTTCCATCAGCAACTTTGCCTGCTGCTCACCATTTTACAGTTTTAAAAATCCCTGTAACTGGGATCAACAACAACAACAAGAACAACGACGACGACGACGACGACGACGACGACGACGACAACAGTAACAACAATTGTTCGAGCTAGCAAGCCACACTCTCATGATGGAAAACTTTGACAAAGGAACATTTCTCCCCCAACGCTATTTTGCAAGTTGCATTTTGGGCTCAGCACCACGCAAAGAAGATTGTGATTTGTTTGAGAAAATACAAACAACCCAGAATGTTTTTGTTTTTTTTCCCTAGTGCACAATGATAATCCGTTTTGCCAGACATCTCTCCTGCGCTGGCAGTGTAGTGTGGAGAAAGGTATGGCTATGTGAGGCTAATATTCGCTAAACATAATAAGATGTGATCTGTGATTAAAGGCCCAACAGATAATTTTTTAGACTGTCTATGTTTTGGTTAGAATTAGCTCTATTTTTCCTTGATTTGTGGAAAATACACCTTTTGAAATGTACTGAACTCATTATAAGTCAAAATACAAGTCTGCTTTACATCAGGGTTTACAAAACATTTCACATTTAAACACAGCTTGTATAGGCCTAGCTACAAAAAGCAGTAAACTTTCAGGTTTAGCTATACTTTCAAGCCCTTATATCGAGAGCTCAGTCATTAAATTTGAGAGTAAAACAATCCAACACCATATTTTGGTTTTCAGCTGTGGGGCTACCTTTTTGTTTACGTTTGGATTGAGGATTGGGCCTTAAGTGGTGAAAGCTGAACTCTGATCTCCTCTTGCTGGAGGACACAAGTTCAACTCATTCTTAGAATTTAACAGGCCAAATGAGCTAGAGGGCAGAATGCTGCTGCCAGCATGAATTCACATCATTACTACATTACTACATACTCATTCACCTAAAGTAAATCATAGTGTTTATATATAAATATTGAAAAACAGTGATGGCAACTCTGATAGGTGAATATTCCACAGTTTGCACAGTCAATGCACTCTAACAAAGATATAGTCAATTAACAAAATGGCTTGACTGAGAGTCTTCCCACACACTGTTTTGAGGCAACAGGCAAATCAGTGTAGCTGAAATAGGAAGCAGAGAACCTGGTAACCCAGCTGGGATGGTGGTGACGTCAAGGTTGCACCGGAAGAAAAGTTGCCGGTTCCATCTCTGGGACCAACATTTCAAGGTCACTGGGTTGATCCTAGAAGCAGAGAGGCAGACCAGCTGAAAGGTCACTGGGTTGAGCCGGCGGTTTGATCCCTGGCCCAAGCAGGAGGGTGTGCATGACTGGAGGGTGGCTGGAATTATATCTCTAAGAAAAAGTAAATTCCAGCAATTTACTTTTTTCTTTGGACTTGGATCTTCAGGGGGATTAATTCCTTGCACCACCAATAGACAATGGTGCACGTGTTATTTTTGATTTATCTTGGAATTACATCTCTTTTTGAGGAATCGTGTCAATACTCTGTCAAATGTCACGTTGCTGGATGAACAAAAATGTTTGACCTAGGTCGAAACTTCAATTCCAACATTTAACACTAAGACTAGGACCCATAAAATGTAGTTCCTACACAGAAAAGCTGAGACAAAGTAAATCTACTAAATAAAAAAATAACAATGCAGTCTATGACTATTTTGGTGACTTTCATTTTGGTATTCTTTCTGAGCAAAAGCTAGGCAAACTCACTCATAAAGTTCCATTCATAAAAAGTAAAAGTAGAAAAAAAAATCTTAATGAAGACATATGGGTATGCTTTTTTGTGAATGCTTACTAGTGGGGGCCAAATGCCAGCGGGGTAAGCCCAGAGCTGGCTGCCCATGTGTTTCCTGTTCCTGTCTCCTCGCTTAGAAACAGAGTAATTAGAGACAACCTAATGGCTCTGAGGGTTATTAGTGTCCAAGGGAAGCTTCAAACGTCGCTTTAATTAGGTGGTATTCTGAAGATGTCTTGTGTGGTACGGTCATCCTTCGCACCAGAAGCTTGTCTGGAGTACAAGGCACAAAAGAAAAGTTCTTGGCCTGAATCTGCACAAAACTGAAGCTTTTTAATAAAACACTGGACCTGATATCTATGACAAACAATAGCATCCTGAAGAGTTAGTGCATAATCTTTTTTGCAAAAGTGCAAAAACAATTCACCTTCAACCATCTTTCTAAAATTGTGTCCCTCACATTTTAGTTCAACTGATTCAAAACAAATGTTTACTCATGCAGATTACAAAATCCAACATTATTTCTCGCTTGGTTGATCGACATTTGATGGCCACGCTCACAAAGACAGTCTAATGTTGTCATTAGTTATGCTTCTCTGGTGGCCAAAAGACTGATCCTTAAGTCCCAGAATCCACAAACGTTGTATATGAATGGTTGGAAGAGATAAAGTACGCCAAATAAATGGGGGAAAAAAGACTAGTTCATCGATGGAACACGGTAGAAAAAGTATGTTAATTAAAAATATGAAAATGAACAAAAATCTCTCAACACCATTTTGACCCCCCCTTTAAACCTCTCTGAACCACTACAATTTAATTATTTATCCATTTTAGAATGCATATGAACTTCAGTGAATTAATACAAATAGCAAGACATTGAAAAGTAAGCCAATTTCTGTTTAATTTTAAGCATGATCTGATTCTTCCCCATGCAGAAAAGGCCAACTATTTGAACTGGCCTCAAATCACAACAGGAAGAAAGAAAAAAAGTTGGAATAACTGTTTTCCAATTTGATAAACTATTTCAATTTTCATGCATTGTAATTATTCTTCTAGTCTCGGTTCTGGTAGGTAAACCATAAATGCAATTCTACAAAATACAACTGTACTTTTTTTTCACATCATCTTTCTAGATGTGTGTTTTATATACTGTAATAATGACATGCACCCATTTGAAATTAAGACCTGTATGGATAATATCTTTTAGTAAAAGATATTTACTAAAATATATTAATTGTTATTTACAGTTCTTGTGGTAAATGTCAGAAAATGTAGCTATCAATTGTATGTCATTATAATGTGGGCCTAATTACCAGTTTACCAGAAGGACAGCTACTAAGCTACAACTTTTACTGGCTTAAGATTTTAAACAACACAGCAGTGCATGCTTCATCACACCTCTGTCTTTAATGGGCTGTGCACACAATAGGCCTACTTATGCAGCCATGGGTACAAAAGTAGGCTACAGTTTCCGTCATTATTTGTAATATCGAATCTACAAGCTTGCAAGTTGGCAAACTTTTGGTGAACAGTTTAGGCCTCATGTTTCCTGGCATCCTGGCAACCTCAAATATGTCCACGTTCATTTGGCATAATTTCATTCATTCATTCATTGCGTTTCTGCCTCCTGGTTGGATCCCATCACATCAGGGAAAAAGGAGAGCGACTGATCAATGTGCAAACATCCACTGAATTGCATTGAAACACATGTCTCCGTGTCCACCATTCACACAGGCTAAGCAGCAATTCTAGGGATGCACCAATATGGTTTTTTGAGGTTGATACCGATATAAGATTTCTTTCCCAACCATATCAGCCAATACAGGTAGTTAAAAACATGCCTATCTTCAGATAATGAAGAGGTATCATGAGTGTTGGAGAGACTACATTCCTGGTAACAACAGAATGACACAACCACATAAATTAAAGGAGAAATTAACTGAAATCCATTTGTTCTTTAAACAAAAATCATTGTCAGTGTTATTCTTTGGTTAACTTGGCACATGCATTAAGCAAAACATCACCCGTCCCATACAAAGGTAACAAAAATGTCAATTCTACAAGCACATACAAACATATTGGCTGTAGAATAAAACTGAAATATATCTGTTTGACCGTAAGCAATTCAATGCAATATGAACTAACAAGATCAGTTGAATCAATGTTACTTTTCACTTTTCTATTAGTAAATTAAAACAGATAACAGCCTTTGAGAGTCAGGCAACACAGGCCGCAAAGGAAACCACAAAGAGAAGAGCCTGACAGCCTCCAAACCACAACAGATGTTGCTTTTTTTCCTTCCAAGGGTAGTATGTTTGCTGCTGAGCAGCACTGCCACACACACGACTGAAGCTGAAGAGCCTCGAAAAAAAAAAAATAAATACATCATTAAGTCACACTGTTAAGAGAGGCCTCTGAAAGCAGTCATTAAGATTTATTTCTTTATATTTCACCTTGCCTAGTTTTTACAATGTATATTATATGACGCCAGGGGCGAAACTGCATTGTGAATAAAACAAACTAACTTCATTGTGCCTTTAGCATAAAATGATCAGTTGCTATTGATCCATAATTTGGACAAGTGCCACACTATTGACAGGAAGACAAAATATGTTAGGCCGGCTATGTTTCAGAAATCCCCTCATATACTCAATCACTGGAACAGAAATTGCTCCATGGTTTATAATAATGCAACCATGTTTCTTTCTCCCCCCTCTAGATCAATGCTAATTGAGGTCTTAGATGATGGATGTGGTCTAAAACGCATTTAACCCACTGACTGCTGAGCAACACATCAAGGCTGGTCTACTGTACAGTTTACATACTGTTTAGGCTACATTTGCTGACCAAACTGAATTCTTAAAGCACCAATCTGTGATTTTCTTGGACCATTTTAATGTGGGGTATATTCACATATATTCTTGAACAGTTTGAAGATGCTATTTGGACATTTCTTAACCCTTGGTAAATTGCAATATAAATCTGTTTTACTGCAATGTTTACAAACATTACCAATGTAAACAAACATTTTACAGCCACAAAATACAGCAAATACAATTAAAAACTCATATCATATTTAGGCTGCCTGTTGTCTAGTGTTAATCCTTATATCAAGAGCACATCAACTAGAGCATGAAAACATTTCTCCATTCTTGTTTCTTATTTTTGGTGGTGGGGCTACCCATTTGTTTAAGTTTGGATCACTGATTGGGTCCTCTGTTTTGCCGGTTGCAGATGACACAAGGGGAAATTTTGTTGCGCCAATTCTGTTTTGGTCAACAGACAACCTGTAAACCTGTAAATACTAAATAGAGCTGTTAAAGGTAGGCAGAGGCAATAAAAAAAATTATTTTGAGGCTATCTATTTTGAGGATGTAGGGAAATGACAAAGATACTATTTTCATTAGACAAATAGACAAAAGTTAATTTGTGATCCATGTTTTGACATTTTTTCTTAATTAGGTTGTCTTCTATAGATGGTTTCAACTTCACAACAGAAACTACCTTCAAATACAACGCAAAATTTAATTTAGCGGTGGCGCAAATGCATACAAAGTCAATGGAAAGATAGGAACGGAGGCGAACAGGCGCAGCTTCACTCAAGGTGGCATGAACGCCGTTGAATATGTGTCACCTGGCATGATGGAGCAATTCACTAGTTCAGGCAAACACCAGTGGCAATGTGGGTAGCTATAGTTTCGTCTGTTGCCCAAGTCCACACCCCTTGTCTCAGGTTGTCAGGTCTTGGTAATGATTATTACAGGTGCTGGTGATATGTACATGCTACTTGTTTAATCCAGATAAGTGATAAATACAAATACTGTTAAATATCTGCACTTGTTTATCAGATGTCTGTTATTTCCTCATAGAAGTGCTGCTTGTGCTGTTCTTGACATTGCACTGTTCTCTTTATATAATATATATATATATACATATTATGTTTCTGCAATCTCTGATTGCACATCAACAAGGCATAATTTTCTTACTGCATCAGTCATAGGCCTCGATATCATTCCCAAATCACAACATACATTGGCTTATTATTATTGTAATAATTATTTTTGCTGTTCTCGTTTAATCTGAACAATAATGTGTGGCACACTTGTCTTGCAAGCTCTTGTATAGCAGCCCAGCCACCTTACTTCATGTACTGTAGGATGCATGTCCCTTACTCATCACTGTGATGAGCATGAGCATCATAGTTTTTTCCAAGAATTACTTTATGAGGTGACAGTGATCACCTCAGAAGTAGCTCCAGTTCATGCAGACTCTATGCAATCGCTGTCATTTTATACAGTAATTCAGTGAAGTACATCTCTGTGAGTTGTTTTAACGTTTTTTTGGGGGAAAACAATGGAGTTCTATGACTTCTGGAAATAGAAATAACACCAGCCTTATCTTTTATATTACTTTTATATATATTTTTGGGGGGAGTGCGTGTTCATACTTGACTTGGTGGCACCGCTGTGAGTGGGGGAGACGAAGTAATCCGACAACGTCGGGTCTAGCTTAATTACCGCTTTACAAAGTCTTCTTCACTTGCAACTAAAACATATTTATTGGGAACGTTTCGGTACAAGGACCTTCATCAGATTATCTGGTGTCTGAAGGTCCTTGTACTGAAATAAATATGTTTTAATTGCAAGTGAAGACGCCAGTGTGCGGGAGTCCTTTGTTCTGCTGTTGTCGGCCCGTGGTCTTCTACTACGCACCTGTCCATCTACAGGTGTGCAAAAGTTCTGCTCTTTAAATTACTGCTTTGAAAGTCAAAATCCCCTGAACTTATCAGTGAGAGAAATCGATATTAGAAGACCTCATTCCAGGTAAAAAGCCTAATAACCTATTCATTTTCCCATGTTGTTGGAGGTGGAGGGACTTGCCCTCCCTTATTTGGGCAGACAAATTACACCACATGTGAGAGGTCTATGGAATACATTTGATTTCCTGTCTCTGATATTAGCACACACTGCAACAGGAAATCAACTGCAGTCCAAGATGTTCCTTAGCAAGGCGATTCCACTGAAATGGGCTATAATCATTCAAACAAACAAACACTTTTCCAACCATTTAGAAAGGTTTTCATTGAACAGCAGTGTTTAGCCAATATTGACTCAAAATGAAATATAGATAGGCCTATGGTTGATAATGTATAAAATGGACAACTGTGTCATCTATGCTGTTAAGAGGAAATATTTTATTCTGGGCATGATCTCACATGTGAGACAGAATTTTTACAACTAGGCCACACATTCTAATGATAATGGCTTCGGTCATTGAAAGCCATGGAGTTCTAGAATTCTGAGGAAGAATTCCAAGAGAACATTCTAAAACTTGCACCTGAGAGGGTTAATGACTCACTGGAAGCACTACTTAGGATGAGCAACACAGCACATCATGATGATCAGTATTGCAGAAGGATGCATGTCCCTGAAGCCCTACAAAACACCTGACACCTTCGGTTTCTGGGCGCTAGGGAGTAGATGGCATAAACCATGCCGTAAAGTGGAAAATAGACATTATTGTGTTTATCAAAGTCAACTTAGAAGTCTGCCAGATGACACCATGGCAGTAGTTTTTCCAAATAGGCTAATGAGTAAAGACCATGTGGTTTTTTTTACTCTACAGAACATAAAAAAACGAATGCCTTTTCAAGCTACGTTAGTTTTACATATGAAATCAGTCTTCCAGAGGGCTCATTCTCCAAATGCCATCAGCTTGCAGGGTTATTGATGACAGACCTATCTACTGCCACCTTGTGTTCAGTGTAAAGGATACCAGTGGTGCACATTCGTGAAAGTTACCCAAACCCAATTTCCAACCATAACATAACACAACATAAAATATTGAAATGTCATCCGTGAGCTGATTTGTTGCGAGTAGTTCTCCAAATTTGAACTGACCTGTGTTCATCTTGCTTTTGGGCCTCTACTGTCCTGGTCCATCCTGGGAGAGGGAAAGCCAGCACATCTCATCATGCTATAGAAGAGTGTCTTGTATATATTCAAAGTTGACTCCAGTTGCATAAGTCAGATTTACCTGGTTGAGCTTCTTGCCAATGTATTTGGTTTGCAAGCAAAAAATTTAACAGGATTCACTAAAAATAAAAACAGGTATCTCATTTAAGGCATCATGCACTGTGTCCAGTGGGCGGGTAAGGTGGGGTGTGAGGTCCAATGGTTATGTTACGGTAAAAGTGTAATAGCATAAAGCATACACATAGGCCTACTGCCAAATTGACCTTCCCTTACACAAAAGTATCCTGGTAGTTTGAAGGTAATTTCAGTTTTACCATGGTACTGCAATGATAAATGTATTGCCAGTTTGTACTTAAATGACACCATGATATGATCCAATTCAAATCATGGTAAATTCACTCTATAATAAGTTACTATATAGCTATAATAAGTATAATATTTAAAATGTAATGTATGTAGCTATATAGCTATAATATTAACTTCCACTGTGAATTTCTCCAGACCTCTCTTGGCAGAGCCTGTGATGTGGCCAGCAACAGCAACCCATCCCCCATTCCCACTCAACTCCAACCCCTACATCAAACCAAAACCAAAACCTTTTTTATTATTAAGTGCAATACCAAGTGGGGCTCTTTTGCCCAGAGGTCGCCGTTTGACGGCATTAACGACCTTGGGAACTACACCCAAATTAAGAATTCATACATGTTATTCCTATGGTCTAAGACAGTCCAAAATATGAGTGAAAACAAACAACTCTCGTCCTAATCCAAAAGAAACTGAGTGCTTTAACTTTTGATGTCATCAATTATGAATATTTTGTGTAGAAACATTTTCTGTTTCAGAACTGAGAATACTACAGAATAAAGCAGAAAGGAGCAGCTCCAGACTTTACACCTCATGACATCACAAGTTTGAGTCTTCTCTGGTTTCTGGCTTTATGAGAGTAGCTCATAACTGTCAAATAACATCTGCATTCTTAATTCAGATGGTGTTCTCCTTTAACATTGTGCAAACATGCCTCAGGGAATACTGCTCTTCATACAGTAACTATTTTTTTATATGTTGTAAGCAAATACAACTGCTGCAGATAATAATAATAATAATAATAATAATAATAATAATAATAATTGTAAATGCCAATAATTATTTTTTTTCTTTTTTAACGAATGGACTACATTTCCCAAGAAATAGTCACCAGTCACCTTCAAGTATAAACTACTGTCGTGCCCTTCAGATAACCCATCAATGTACAACAAATAGCACGAAGAGCAACATCTCTTTTCTTTTTCTATTTTGGTTAGGGAGGCCGAGACAATATTTTTTTTTATAATTCTAATCTCTGAAAATATGAATTAATCTGAAAAGTAACTGTAATCCCAGAGTAACAATTAATAAAAATATAACTGGCTTACCATATTAGTTACTTTATTTGTGTAATCTGATTGCAAAATGCAAGAATTACTGTTACATTAGTAACAACAATGGTGCGTCAAGAACACAGACCTGACTTTATTCTGCAAAGAGTCTACTTTATATTTCCATGGACAGCAATTTATGTATAACACACACACAACAGAGTAATACAGTGCATTCTATACGTAATGGTTTAACAAGGTTAAAATAATTTTGTGCCTTTCATATGCATGGTAATATAAATAAAATACCAAACAAAATAATGTTACATTTTAACAGTAGAACATATCTGCAAGAACTGACGTTTTTATATTTTCAGATTGACACAGTACTGACGAAATCTATCTCAAATAGCCTATCTTAAAAATGCAAAGAAAAGGTTTTATGGTGAATGATAACATTAAAAAGCCATTTACAATAATAAAAAAGGGGGGGGGTGCCATACTGCAGTTATTAATACAATTGAGTACCTCAGACGGAGAACCATACAACTCTGTTTTAGGTTTTCAGAGGAACAATGTTTTCAAACTTGATTATTTAAAAATGCTACGTTAGAATGTTGTTTTCATTCATAGTTAAAGACAGTAGAGGTCGAGTACTTTCTGGTGATATATCATATTCACACTCCAAGTGATTTGGATTGACTGCAAATACATGGACTGTCCAAAGAAATTTCAAAACACAGTTATATGGTTCCTCAGTGCAAGGGTTCAATTAAGCACATGCATGCAAAATAAAATGTTTAATTAAACTCAAACATTTTAAGATGTTTCTAAATGAAACATAAGTAGCCGCATCTTACATTAAGAACAATTCTTCAACAAACACAAAGTATATAATGTACTTTGTTTTAAAAAAACAAAAAAAACAACATGTATATGTGTTGCACTTTGGTTAGATTTACTCTTAAAAACCACAGGATACAATGCTGAGTGATGAATAAATAGTGCGGCTGCAGTATCGTTTGGACAGTGAAAAGTGCATGGGTTCATGGATCAATGACGGATAACTGACCACGGTCATTCAGAACAACTAAATGAGCTGTGTTCGTGTAGCAAGGCTGAAACCATGTAGTAATAATAAAAAGTGCTGAGCACAAAGTGCCTGCCAGTAGCAGGTGACCATCGGTGATAATGGTGCCTGTTGACTCAGATAATATGATTAAGCCCGGCTCTCCAGCTGGGGTCGCTGTGGTGTGGGGTGAGTCTAGAGGGGTGAGTATAACGATGAGGTAGAAGCCACGCAGTAATAGCCCCCCTGGTCATGTGGTGCCGGTGAACGAAGGGTTTGTGATTTGAGGCTGATCAGAGGACAAGTGTTAAGTGCCAAGTGCCTGCCAGGAGCCGGAGACTGACCTACTTTGAACACGTCAAGGGGACATAATATCGACAGTCTTTGTATGGACTTGTCAGTCTGAAATGTTACTTAGGTGCTGGGAGAAAATGACACATGTACTCCTTGCTGTTTGACCGGGGTTTGAAGTCTTTAATAAGTCTAAACAAGTTGTTCAGAAATATTGCCCTTGGTGATGTCACAAGCAATAAATTCGCTTCGTTTAATCAATTAGCTGTGCTTTTTGGAGCCAGGAACACTGCTTAGCTAATGCACTACCCCAGTTTGTAAAAGTTTTTCACTCTTGGGTGTGGATTAGCCAAGCCACAAAAAACGACATGTTCCAATACAAGGGAAGAAAGAAATTAAAATTAGATTTAAGTTTATTTCCAAAAAACATGTTCCACAGATTTAAGAAAGTTGAATAAAATTGTTGAAAAGATACATAATATCCCCTTTAAAGGGGAATGCTACCCATTTTAAGAATTCTCATAGTATGTTATTCCTGTGCCCCAGACCAGTTTAGCCAATATTGGTGAACATGTACCACTATCTCCTAAAGCTACAAAACAGGGGTTGTACTGAATGACCATGAGCAGTTATTTTTCACTGACCCTTCTTCAGTCATATGTAGTTTTTTCGAGTGCCTCCACAGATAGGCAGTTACTGTATAACTGTAATTAATAGTTCAGATTCCACAACATGTTTCCCCACATACTGTACACATCCACGTCTGCTTGTCTTTACATTCCTAAAAGGTATAATCTGTAATGCCGTCAAACAGCAACCTCCAGGCAAAAGAGCCCCACTAGGTATTGTGCTTTGTTAACTTTTTTGTTTTGGTCTGACATGTGCGTTGGAGTTTAGTGACTCATTATACTGTGAATTTCTCCAGACCTCTCTTGGATCACACACACACACACACACACACACACACACACACACACACACACACACACAGACACACAGACACACAGACACACACAAAGCACCTTAGCACCTATGCACACACACCACATAAAGCACACCAAATTGTATGTAATTATATTGTATTGTACACTGTAATATATTGTACCTCGTGCATACTACACGGGTGAAGAGTGAAGGGAAACTAGCATCTCACGTTTTCTGAATGTATGTACATTTTTAAAGCTGTGACAAAAAAAGAATCTTGAATCTTGAATCTTGGTAGAGCATCAGGTGTGGCCAGCAGCAGCAACCCCTCCCCTATACCCACTGAAATCCAATCCACACATCTGACAAAAAACTGTAAATAAAGTGCAGTACCATGTTGTCATTTTTGCCTAAAGGTCGCTGTTTGATGACATTACAGATTCTACCTTTAACATAACAGATATACGCACAAGATGCAGTTAAAACACATCATTCGCGTTCAAGAAAAATCCTGCAACAAAGGAGGAAAAATATCGATTATAGACTATTTATCACTGGCATGACCTGTTGATATCTAGAACCATGATAAGCAAGTAGACCAGTAGTACTACGTTTAGGGTTGGATTCATAACAGATTCAGATATTTGATGCCAAGCTTTGGATATCAAAACGTAATTATGGTGTGTATTTGAATGTATGTATATTGGAATGTATACGATGCTTGATTTGGTAAATGAAACCAGTTTGGTGTGTGACCTGGTTGGTCCACGTGGATCACCCTAATATACAGTATATAAGATGGTCTTTCTTCTAAGACAACCCAGTGAAGGTCCTTGTACCAAAAGATTGTTCACAATAAAGATCTTTTAACAGCAAATGAAGAGGACAAAGTGCGGGAGCTTTTTGTTTCGTAAGTGCTGATCCTCTGTCTTCTCCTATGCAGCTCTCACCTTTTACTCAGGAGTGCAAAAGCTCTACCGTTTGATATTGAAACCTTCAAAAGCTATCATTCGGCACCAACACCTACCTGTTTACACTTGTTGGATGGACAGATGGCCCCTTTGGCTATATTTGGAGATTGATAAAGGGCGCGAAACCCACCACGTCCTGTAGAAGCACCAACGCCCTCTGCAGAGGTGGCTCCACATCAATCTCCACGTTCCTCTTCCGCAGGGGATCCAGGCT
>OMKL01065148.1:0-17272 GCA_900302295.1 Parasudis fraserbrunneri | reverse complement strand
CTATGACTGCAGGCACTGCAACATAGACAAACACATAGGAGTTAGTGGAACATAGTGAGGGAGAGAGAGAGGGAGAGAGAGAGAGAGAGAGAGAGAGAGAGAGAGAGAGAGAGAGAGAGGAAGAGTGAGAGAGAGGGAGAGAGACAGGAAGAGGAAGAGGGAGAGAGAGAGAGTAAGAATAAGTGAGGAGACAGAAAGAAAGAGAAGATAGTGAGAGAGAAAAGGAGAGAGAGGAGTGTGAGAGAGAAAAACAGAGTAATAGACAGAGAAGGAGAGAGAGTTAAAGAGAGAGAAAGAGATAGAGAGGGTCAGAGGTTATGAGAGCAGTGTAACCAAAGTGTATCCAGTGAAAGATAACGGTATAGCTTAATGAAGGGGTAGGAGCATTCCTCTCTCTCTGACCTTTGACCTGGAGGCTGAAGCTGTGGCTGCGGCTCTGGTTCCCATTTTCCACCCGGACGGTGTAGTTCCCGCTGTCCTCCTCCTTAGCCCGGATGAGGGTCAGGATACTTTCGTACCTAGACAGCACACAACCAAAACAACACGTGATGATCACACACTGTGAGTGTCACAATAGTACAATACCCTAAGTATAGGCCTAGCAGTTCAAATTGCCTGATGGATGGGCTGATGGATGGGAATGTGTCTGTGAGCTTGTCATTAGCTTAACAGTGTAGTTTTGGAGGTGTGTTGACTGAGTGATCTAAGAGGAAGTGTCACCTGGTCTCGCTGAGCTGGCGGAGGCTGGTGGCGATCTCTGCTGCCACGTCGTTGAGCGGGAGGCCATCTTTGAGCCAGGTGACGTGGGCGTCGGGGAAGGAGTTGATGGCGGCTCTGAACTCCTTGACCTCGTCCAGCTCCGCGGACTCCTGGGAACTGAACTCCGGTTGCAGGGACACAAACGGACTCTCTGTCGGGAAAAAGAGAGAGAGATACATTAATGCATATAGTGACAACAAACAAATCAGCATTAATTCATGGACTGGTTGTAGTTTCACATCAATCAACAACAGGTTATATCAACTAGGACAATACAAGCAAAAACAAGCAAATACTAATCTCTGAAGTCATCTCACAGGCTATTTACTGTGAGCAAACAACCCACAGGTAAGTACTTCGCAGGACTTCTTATTGTGCCAAGGGTTGATAAAGTGCATTGTACCATAGACAGTAACAGCCAGCTCCTTGGTCTGGCTCTCGTTGTTCATGATGTCTGTGATGGAGCAGGCATAGATGCCGCTGTCCTTGGCTGAGGCCTGAGCGATGGTCAGGGTGTACTGGATCTCCTGGTCCCTCTTATTCTCACGTACCGTCTTGACGCCGCGATCGGCCTGTCAAACGCAAGGGAGAACCACCACGTGCTTTTAGCATCACATTATAGAACAATTCAAAGTATTCTCATGACGAGTCATACATTTCCTACCAACACGACGCACCAGTTTGCCAGGATATTTCCAGTGGTCGTCCAGGATCTCAGGCCCGCGGGCCACGCAGTTGACCGTGATGGTGTCTCCCACCAGAAGAGCAGTCTTCTGGGCCCTCAGCTCCACACGCAGCTCAGAGGCACCTGCCACACAAACCCACAGACACGGTCACCAACCAGTGTATACTATGTATACTATTGGACAGATTTGGTACAGGTAAATTATCATATAAGTTAACTCACACACACACACACACACACACACACACACACACACACACACACACACACACACACACACACACACACACACACACACACACACACACAGATACATACATCACCCAGTCGCTTGTAACATACATTCAATATTACATGTAAATTACAGAATTAAAATTATTGTAAGGTATCACAGATTGATACTTTGGGAATTAGGGATTTTTACATAAAAATCAGCATCTGTGTGAATGATGATTTCTGTGCGATATCCAGATTAAACCTTAATGAAACTTGAGGGACAGATTTAACCTTTTTTTTTTTTTACTAATATTATTTTTATATGACACTGGTATTATTTGTTTGTTGGTTATACAATGCTAGTGAGTCAGAGACAGTGGTTTCCAGTCCAGTTCGCACAGCAGAGATGAATAAGTCCAAGACTAGTTAAGGCAGGCCTTCTTCCTCCTATACTGTGGCTCCCAGTCTGCAGCTGATTTATTGTCATGATATTTTATACTAGGGCTGTCCTTGATGAAAGAAATTCTCAGTTGACCAACTGATACGATTTTGTCAACTAATTGATTCACTGATTTAGTCGACAAATATATAAAATTGCATTTGGCACCTTAGGTCCTGCAAGTGAATGCATCCATTGAGGAGGAAGTGAAGTGAAGTGCCTATTAAAGACCAAAGCATATTTGTGAATGTTAATGTGATGCCAGAGATGTGTTTATAATTTTCAAAGAAATAACCCATTCAGCATCGAATATATAACATAATTTTTTTTAACCAATTAAAAAAGCCTTGGTCGACGAAGACCCTAATGACCGATTAGACAACTACTCGTCTAAACTCTATTCTCTATTCTATTCTAAACTAGAGGAATGCACTCAGTAGAGTGCAGACCTCTGCCAGGCCTAACAATGTCCCCTAGTTGTTGTTACTGGCACATGCAACATTGTAGTGGGTAGATGACAGAAACAAGAGATATTGCCAGGGTCAAAAGACCCAGGCTAGAAATCCAGATTTTATGTAGCAACAATGTTGATATAAACTCACAGCACATGTATGACAAAGCTCAACATTATACAGACACAGAGTGCAAAAATGTATGGTAGATGAATGAGTAAGAATGTTAATGGAGAAGGTTAGGTGACCTGATTAGGTTAAAAGCCCACCTATCAGCATGAAGGTACAGGTCTATGGGCGAGATGATGGACGAGACCAGACAACTAGTGTGTAACTAATATTGGGACCTCAGGGGACAGGCAATGAGGTGACAGAGATGCTCACAAGTCAAGTCTCAAGTCTCTTTTTTGGAATAGTAAGTGTTTAATCCGCTGTGCATCAGATTAGAAATAGGGAGTGTTTAATCTGCTGTGCATCAGGTTGGAAATAGGGAACGCATTGTGCTTTGCATGTTGATTATCTCTAATTTAGCTATTTCAGAAATCTGTTGAATAAAGTTATTTTATTTTTTATCATTTATCTACATGAAGGTATCGATAAGATTACTATAAAACGTCATACTGCACTGCAATATGAAAAAAGACAACTTTGCTATTAAAAGTTCTTATGTAGCTGCCTAGCCCCATTGTTGCCTGTCTATTGTTATCTTGATATTCATAGTATTTGATTGCAGAAATCTAGGTTGCAAACAACAGGTAATCAAATAGCAGGTGATTATCATTAAAGAGCTGTGGCATTGTGCCAAATTGTATGGCAAAACACATCATGAGAATACTATGAATGGACATGTTGCCTTAGCCTGGATCCAGCCCTCTGAATTGGGCACTCAATACAATTCTAATAAGCCGTTAATGGAAAGTGAAAGTATTTTGTGAAAGTGTGATACAGGCTGCTTTATAATACAGCCACCAGTGGCATAGTGTGCAGTTACTGGATGTGTTACATTAGTAGAATAAAGCAATTAACCCCAAGAGGAAGGGGTAAATGGGTGGATTTATGCCCGGTTGTATAGACTACTAGATATTATTAAAATAGCATGCGGTCCCAAGCGGGATAGATCGTGTGATTTACCCCGCAAAATGGAGGTCACGTGACGCTTACTAGCCAATCAGAATCATGGATCCAGACCCTGCTTATTTTAACGTTGTAGAACAACTGATTAAAAAGGTATGCCTGATTTTCTCTTTTTTTCCTCATAATTTGCCCTGCCACAGGCACATGTCTCTGTACACAGCAAGGGAGATGAGAGACAATTTGGTAAGCTCTCCTGGAGAATGGTCAATGCAGGCAAAATGCACAAAATGTTATCTTGAAAAGTAAACCAAATAAAATGTATCATACATTTTGGCTGTGCTATTCTCTTACATTCACAAGTTAATGAAAAGTCTGAGTTGAGTCTGAAGTCGTTTGGGGACGAGTCTCAAGTAAAATTGTATGCGACTTAAGTGCGACTAGCATCCATGTTGCTGACTCGAGTATCCATCTCTGTGAGGTGATATGTTATATAATAGCAGATCAAAGGTGTCTTGCCTGAAAGTGTACAACATCTATGAAGCAATACATGCAATCTCTATTTCACACTGATCCATATTTAATATGACACCTATAATGTACACAACTTGCAAACAAAACTGATATCATGGTTCTTTGTAATGCATCTTGTAACAATATGTATGAAATGAGCAAACATGTCGCTAATGTAAGCTAGCTTGATGCAACGTTTCAGCTACAGAACATGCAGACAATGCAACCGAAGAAACAATAAGTAGACAGTTGTAACTTGTAGCAATGAAAAGCATAGAAACTCTGTGTGATGTTATGTTAACTGATAGCATTTTGGGAGCTGGCTACTGAATGTTTTCAGGAGGTCACAATGCTAGTTAGAATGAAGAAAAGCCCCAGCACACTTAACGTAACTTAATATCCCCAATTGTCTTAGGCTACTTTGTCTAATTTTGACCGGAACAACAACACAAAAACTGTGAATATGGACAGGAACATTTCCATGAAAACTGCAATGTCAAATGTCACATTACAAATCCCAGGAAAGTGATCCGCCAACAATATCCAGTAAGTACATTACTAGCTAGAGAAATGCAAAAAATGCACAGAGCTTCCAAACGGGTGCACCCATTCCTGGACGGCTAGGTAGAGTTTGCACTCAATTGCACGAGAGGAAAGGTCTTGAAATAGTCTTGAATCACCAAAATCGACAGGGTCCTTCATTGTGGGGTCATGAATATGCAGTACAATTGGGCCTGTAATCTCTGAAATGTACCACAAACAGATACACACACAGGCTACAGGGGTGAAAATATAATTAATGCCTGGCAGAGGTAATCATATAGTTAAAGCTACACATTTTTGGAAGAAAGGATGACCTCTACAATAAATGGCCTTTTGAAACAAAGTGAGCCAGCATTAACTTAGAAGATGCTTCTATTGTCAATATGGTGGGAGGGTAAGACCACCACAGCCAAACACATTCCTAGTTTTAGAAATTGTTCCAGGGATCCAATGTTCCTCTTGGGACACTTAATTAATTGAGTCCTAAACATACATCATTATCATTTTGACTTTTCAGAGGTTCACATTTGTTTCCCAAAAAATACATAGTGCAGCTTTACTATCAGTAGGCTATTTCAGATGGGGAACAACAGAGGCTATACTCCTTGGTCATGTATTGCCTAGAACTGAGCCAGAAAGCAGTACGGCTGTCAGTGACATATTCTGCTGCTATTACTGCCATCTGTCCTCCCTCTATGGCAGGACTGCAAGTCTCTCATAATCATCCAGCAAGATTGACATCCTGCCAGTAATTTGGGGGAAAGATGCCCTCCTGGGAACCTGTGTAGCAAGCAGGAGGACTGGAAGTGATGCCTCAGATGAAACGCTGGTACTGCCAGCTTGTGCCAGTCTATTGAACAAACAAACGCTTTTCATCTTTGTCTGCCCGAGCTGAGTCTGGTCTCCCAGTGCACTGCTTCATCCTGTTCAACACTGATTTGTTTTGAGTTCCTGATTTGAACCAGCTCTCTTTCCATCTGTGTGTGTGTGTGTATGTGTATGTAGTCCCTTGCCATAGCATGCTTTAGCTATTCATTCCACTCTGCTCGACAGGTACAGTGGTTGTTCCTTCCGCTTCACTATGCGTGCGTTTGTGAGTGGTTGTGCTGAAATGCAGCTGACTGAGGCACGTCTGTCAGCGTCATACGGACATACGGTCGTCCCCTCGCCAGTATAACAAGGTTGAAACATTGTAATGGTAGGCCCTTGGTGTAAACTCAATCCTAAGTTAAATACCCCCAATTCGCCACCTGAATTGGATCCTCTTCAGGTGGCAGAATGGATAAGACTGTGGCATTTAATATAGGTGGTCACATGGCGCTGATGAGCAGAGGGTTTGCAGTTTGAGGCTGTCAGAGGACAGGTGCCAAGTGCAAAGTGCCTGCTAGTACCTAGTGACCACCGTTACACTAGCATCACTCTCTGTACTAAGGCAACACAATGTGAGAATGGGATCATGGACCAACACCCTTCCAGTGGCTTGTGGTGGTCTCTACTGTCTCTACTGGGACTCAACTCAAGTGGGACTCAACAACTTCTAGTTCACATCTCTACACTGCCGTGGAACCTCTCTGATAGGATGGCTGACAAGGTCACTCGGGGAATCACCATGATTGGATCATATCACAGGTCTCCATCTATGGAGAGAGAATAGGACTTTGGCTTGGGTGTGAAGGCTTGTAGTAGGGTCAGATAACCTGAAAGTCTGCCTTTCTGTTGCATTTCTTGAAAGTGAAATACTGGTGAAGTTTAACAACATAAGTCTTGTTCTTGACAGAAAGGCAACTACCACTTCTTTTCAGCACAGTCAAATGTGTTTCCTGTGTATGCCCTAGTGATGCTGAGTTTGTAATGTATTAGTGAATATTGTCGTATCATTCAATGCAATGTTGGAAAAATTACAGTTCTCTAAAAACACTAGTTTACCAAACTGCAGCTACTTCATAATGAAAGAAGGCTCACCTACTCTCAAAAAATGTTGTTTGTCTAACTAACACTTCTTTGAAAAAGTAGTTCAACTACTACATCCAAACTACATTGCGAAAAATGATCACAAACTATGCCTGGAATCTCATATACAGTAGATACATGGAGCAACAACTGAACTGACACAGAGTGAAGTGTGGGTGTGTTTGATTTAATGACTAGGGCAGACAAAACTTCACTTAGGCAGCCTGAGGGTGTGTTTGATTTAGTGACCAAGGCAGACAAAACTTCACTTAGGCATGCCTGAGGGTGTGTTTTAAAGGGAGGACAGGGAGCCGTTGTTGAGGTTTTATCAGGAAAATGCTACATTTCTAGGGAAATATGTTTGTAATGAACTACCTAAACTACATGACCCAAAGTAACTAACTACTGAACAAGCTTTTGAGATATGAATGTAGTTAAATTACCACCCAACTACTGCAAATGTAGTTAAATTAGTAATTGAATTACATTTAGTCAACTACTCCCCAACATTGATTAAATGTATCCCTTGTTGATGATGTCACAATGATGTTCAGTGCCACAATGAACCAACTGGAAATGGGACACCCTAAAAGCCAGGCATCTCAAATATAAACCCACCCTTTACCTTAATTCTAGCCTTTACCTCATTGGACCTCATGCCCCAACTTAACCGCCCATTGGACGTGGTACATGACACATTACATGAGATGCCTGGTTTTTAGTGAATCCCAATAGGAAATTGTGGAAATGGTGATTGTGAGAGTACTGAGGGTGATTTCTGAGTGGGTTATGGGTACATTTTCAAGTTGTGTGGTAGTTATCGTCTAGCTATGGTGGTAGTTATCGTAAACAAAATAATTTCCTGTGGTTCAATCAAATAGGCGACATCCTTGCTACAAAATTCAGTTTGAACAATTTCTTTAATGGAAATTGATTGCCAAGCCATTCTATTTCTGATGAGGGTGTCTTGTGTGTTTATGCCATGCATTTACAAGTCCACAGGCTTTATGGATGGCAAATGAAAAGCAGCACCCAAACAAAATTACAGGGGGTATCACTTACAAAGGTTTACCTGCGGGGAGGAAAATAGGAACATACTGTATGAGGCTGTTAATGGTGTGCGGCTTATTCTACGACAGGGGATTGTGAATCAGAAATTGCTCTACAGAGGGAAAGTGTCTACTGGTTGATGATGATCTCAGTGGACGAGAAGGGGGAGAATGGGGGAGAAATTATAGATTTGAGCTGTGTGATTAACACAGCAGCAAGCAAGAACAGGGCTATCAAAGAGAATCTCTGAAGGATCAGGGAACCACTGAGGAGGGGCCTCACACAACAGAGAGACAAAGACGACAAGAGAAATAGAGATGGAATCAATGTTTCCCCATTTATACGGAGGAGAAAAGAAGATGATGAGAGAATAGAGCTTAGGGAGAACTGCCACAATCAAAGCCAGTAATTACAATGGACAAAGGAGTCAGGTGAACAGTATTATTAGATAAGGAGAAATTGAAAAGGGGCAGACAAGAGCTTATCAGAATACAATCATCTTGAAAGAGGGAGAGGGTATGGAACAGCAACCACCTGATAGCCTACAAGCCACAAGCCACGAGAGGCCACTGCCTGGGGGACACCAAAGAGGATTCAGAGGGCACAATAAGAAAAGAATAGCTGACTGGAGGTCAAGTGTAAAATGAAGAATAATGTGAAAATATAGAGTTTGATCAAAGAACAATGAGCAGGCCTGTTGTGCTAAACTGTGAGAAAAACACACCCTCTACCTTAAGAAGGAATTTCACATTGTATCGAGTTTTACATTTAAATTTTCTTAAAACAAGTGAAATAATCTACCAAAGGAGCGAAGTCATTTCACTTGTTTCAATGAAGCTGTACCTTTTGTGGTAATTCTTTTAGCTTGTTTTGAGAAAATCCTCGAAAACAAGCTTATTTGTATTGAGTGTAGTTATCCCACCCTGTTGGCAGTTTGTTTCCCTACTAGAAAATAAGACTCAACACAGGTTTGAATTCTATTTGTTGAGGTGGAGATTTTTCTTGCAGTGTGGGAGAGTCTCTCTCCACAGAGCCTGTGGGCACCTCCGAGGAGGACAAGGTAATGAGCCGAGAGCGAATGCAAGTCGGGGACTCCGGAGGAACGCCACACAACGCCTTTAGTGTCAACAACCTGTTTGGTGTCAGTAGTAAAAAGACCTGGAGGATGCAACCCCAGATCCCCTAGATCAGTGTGAGCCAACCAATGCACAGCTCAGCTCAACTGCCTTCAGACACTAATTAGAGCTGAAGGGGCTGTGAGGGAAGCACGATGCACCGAACAGAGTACCAATCTGTAGCTTCAACAGATGGTTACAATGCACCAAACAGAGTACCAATCTGTAGCTTCAACAGATGGTTACAATGCACCGAACAGAGTACCAATCTGTAGCTTCAACAGATGGTTACAATGCACCGAACAGAGTACCAATCTGTAGCTTCAACAGATGGTTACAATGCACCGAACAGAGTACCAATCTGTAGCTTCAACAGATGGTTACAATGCACAAATTTTCTTTTTTTAAAGGGGGGTTCTGTTAGTGAAGATAATTAAAACAAATTTTTTGGGGGGTAATTCCTGTACATGAACTCTATTATCTGGCATGTGACATGCTATCTGCAGATTGTCATCGTAATGTGCGAATAACAACACAATGCAGCAGTGTCAGTAATTAATTGGAGGTGTGTACCTCATTAAGTGCTAAATCATAATGGCAGCTGTCCAAGCGGCTGGCAAAAGAGCAGCGCACAGCTTCACCATTCTGCTCTGGATACCAGGTTGGGAGAAAAGAGGCGATGAGAATGCATAAAGTGGTAGGGGAGGGACAGGGCGGATTTGGTTGAAATTGTTGGGAGAGGAGTGAATAGGATGCTGTTAGGTGACTAAGCACTGGAGGGGCTTAACTGTCAAATCGTTATTCCGTTTTTTCGCCTCATAACCACACAAGTCATAATGTATACCCAATGGTAGAGCTACATACTCAAGCATCATACAGTAAAGCCCATCTGTGCCTGCAGGCTTTGCCTTTTTTGGGTAAAATGTATCTATTATACACATCCACAAAACAAGTAACCATGGCAACAGAATTGCGGGATGAGCTGTTTCCTCAGTTCAGTGTCTGTCATTCCTTTCTTCTGTGGGAACTTCCCAGAGTGTAATGGGCATGGGACATGACTGACTGCTACACTCTTATCAGCATGCTCTAACAAATAGACTGACAACAGTGTCATACAGAAGACAGGGGGAGAGTGAAGGGGAGACAGCTTGATCCACTTGAAAAGATAGTGAATGCTATCGCCGGTTGGTTGCATTATGCAGCCATAGAAAGACAGACGCTCACATTTTTTCAAACATTTATGAAATGACACTCAGGATCAATCTTTCTGCTTACCGTATATCAATCCCTACATTGTTGCTTGTTGGGAATTGCTTCCCATTTCAAATCAAAGCAGGGTATTAATAGCAATACAATACAATCTGTTTTAGTGTGATCTCTATCTGACCTGAGATGACCATCGCCTTTAGAGGGGATTGATTTTTTCCAGATGAGGTGTCTGCTGGCTCTCAGGTGAGTGGCTTGTCTGAGTGCTGAAGTCGATCAGGCCCCCGACCACAGATACACACAGAGAGGCAACTTCTGATCTCCAGAGCTCCTCTTTAAGGATACTATGGCATATAAACAGGAGCTGTAGGCTCAGCAAGTGGCCTCAAAGCAGAAGAGAGAGAGAAAGAGAGATCAGCTGTGCGTGAAGCTGCCTCCCATAGCCTGGACTCAACCCCAGCTAGCTAGCCCTGGGCTAAAACTAGAGTTGCTGGATCCAAATAGCTCATAAAACCTGATAAATCCAGCTCTCAGTCCCTCCATTATTCAGACATCAGCGTGGAGGCAGAATATTGCTCTAATAAATGAAAAGAATGAAAATAAAATCACAGCTACGAAACGGAAGTCCCTCTAGCCCTCTGATATGATATGAAGACAGATATAACAAGGCTCCTTACAATCTACATAGGCTACAGTTCATACACTATCCTATACACAACCCACATGATCACAAACACGCATATACCAATACAGTATTTGCACTACAGATCACAACCATTCACAGAATACAACCAGATTCTCTCACATATTCTTCTGATCGCTGTGTAGCACAAACTCCCACACACAGATGCATACCATTTCACTGATGACCCAAGGTGAACATGCACAAACACTCATACACATATATATTTCTGGCTGACAAAACACACACACACACACACACAGTGCCAGCACGGTGTCGGAATGGAGTTACTGTGTTACACACTCTCCTCTCTCTCTCTGCCCCTTCACACTGTGCCGCCTACAGATGGAGTAGGACAAGCAGAGTCAGCCCCACTGCACTAATGCTTGAACTGGCTCAGAGTGTGTCCTGGGGACAAGAATACAAATTGGGCCTTCCACTCCAGTCAGCCGGAGCTGGCCTTGCTCCCAGGAGCCTGCCGCGAAGGCCGTCTGTGGCAAACATAGACCTAAGTGGTAGAACGGCTATTCCCAATCAAAAATCTACATTCTTGAGTGGTTAATTGGCTGGCCTGGTACACCTTAAAATGGCTTCTAATAGAATGTTTGATAATGTTGTCATGGAAATTGGTGTCGGTTTGGTGCATGACACTCAGACAGTTATTGTGTTGCCCTGGTAAAGGCATCATTTGGAAGAACATTCCAGTGGCAGTTTGTGAGTTTCTGAGTCTCATACACTGTCCTCACATGAAACAATGCTCTTCCCCACAACAACATTATCAAACATTCTATGGAAGCCACCAGAGGTGTAGGAAATTACCATGATAACCTAAGAAAGGCCCTTTCTACCCGTTCTAGTTCTGTGTTGGCGCAGAGAGAAACCCCTGACAGAAAGGAAGCCAGGCCTGGACTCCCACAGCCCCCCTGTGGCCCACTACACTCTCAGGGCCGTGTTATTACTGTAATAATCACCCTGTTTACTGAGCTGCTGTTCCGGAAGCCACACTTTTGGCCTTCTTCTGTGACTGGAAGGAGAGGGCAAGAGGGAGGGAGAGAAAGAGAGAGAGAGAGAGAGAGAGAGAGAGAGAGAGAGAGAGAGAGAGAGAGAGGCAACATGTGTGGTGTCACAAATGCTTCAACAGAATATTCTTTCACACGTGTATTCATGGGAAACGTCGATGGGTATTGGAATAGGTCAGAAAGGTGACAGAGAGAGAAGCTTGGAAAGCCTCTGTGTAGCACCCTCTCTCTTTCACATACCCACTCACACAAATAACCTACTTGTAAAAAAAAATCTGTAATAAAAAAATCTGTCATGTAAACTGTGAACCTAACGTAAAATCTGTGAAAGATGATTGGTTGAGTTTTGTTTCCAGTAATGCAAGCACTGGGGAAAGTACGTTAACAGTATATTGCACTGTTTAGAAAGACATTTAGCCATAGAGAGACAGGACATTCTAAGTCCCTATACTAAAAGTGATGTGATGTTGAGAGATGAGATATTTAGAGTAATAACTATTGTTGTGAAGGGATGAAGAGACAGATTTTTTTCCCATGACTAATCTGTTTATAATGATCATGGACATGCCCTTCACTGGAATGGTTATTTTCTATGCAGTAACACTGAATCTGCATGAATTGCATACAACATGCCAGTTTGGCTCAATAGCTGGCATACTGAATTTATTATCATATAATTTTCCTGTTAGCTTTGTCTCCTGTGTGCCTGCCTGTCTAAAGTAGCCTAGTATTCACCTCAATTTTAACCTAAAGACAACAGAGGCTTCTATGAAAACCTTTATTTCATCTATTTATAACAATAGCCCTGGAGCCATCTAGAAAGCCCCCAACCATGATACCATCCTACCCTTTGATGGTTCTGTGACACCTGTCCAGGTAGGTTTCAGTAAATGTCCAGCCCCTAAAAGTGCGTCTATGGACACCTGACAGCCTAATTAAGGGCTACACTACAACACACAGGGCGCGCGCAGTGGTAATGTCTGAGTCAAGCATGCACGCACGAACGCACCCACTAGACCTTTGATGCCATTAAAACGACTGTCTGATGTCTCTTATCGTCTCGGTAGCCTACATTTAACATGAACAAGCTCTAAAACGTTATTGATATTTGCCAATGCTGCCAGTGTTTTTGAGTGGGCGGGCTGGTTTGCTCATAGTCCGACTGAGCGCTTCAAACTCATCTGACATAGCCTATCCAAGACGCATAACGCATCACCACAGATAGCCCACGCGTCCCGCCTCTCAATACAAAGCGCTTCATATCAGTTAACCCTTCAGGCATACTTCAACATACTGCATTATTATGCACTCATTAAATGGCCCTGTTTACGCATATACCGTGTGGGCTCGTGAGCTCTCATTGGGAAATGTTTGTTGGACCCAAATCATACCGTTTATTTCCTACACAATTGCCGATTGATGTGGTCGTGGTTCCATGGAACGAGGATGGCCAGGACATCCGAGACTTCTTCAGCCCCGGTCGGTCACTCGTATCCATGGCATTCGAGCGCTCGATCTGCCGGTGGTGGTGCCGATCGGTGTCGGAGTATCCACGGTGTTTGATTTTGATGGGGGTCCGTGGTTGCCTCCAAAGATGTTGCGGAGGCTTGAGGGTCGCCTGCCCTTCCCGGGGAACAGGGAGTGAGAGAGAAAGGCTCTTTTTCGAGCATGGTGGTGGTTCCATCATAGTGCAAAAAAATTAAGAATCCCTTTTGTATCTCAACTTATTGACAGAATAATATGGCTATATTTATTGATTTCAAATCAAAAACGTTTCATGTTCATAATTGTCACTTGATCTCTGCCCCGTGATGGTAAAGGAAAGTGACAAAGTCCAGTGCAGTCCAGAATTAAATCTTGTTTTCTGAAACATCAAAAATCCACGGGCAACTATCATCACAGTGGCAATGTAAAACGGGGTGACTGGTTTGATCCAAAAAATGTTAGTCTAATTTTTTGTGATTATCAATTTCCATTTAGCCGACAAGTAGCCAAGAATCTCTTCTTTTATGCCGTGATCCTTACCAGTCATGGATTTATCCGCGTGGTAGGTGATGAGAGACACTCGCCGGTGCTGCTTCTCCTGAAGTTTGACGCCTCGTCACCCATGGCGCAACGGTTCACTTATTTGAAGAACAATTTATTGCTTTTATCTACCTATTATTGCAGAGACACAGATCATTGACGCTGGCTCCTGTGTGGTGCGGGGTGTTATTGCTGCTTGTACAAGTCTGTCAGCTCTCCTACAAGCACTCCGCTGTCTCCAGCTGAAGCCATAAAAGTACTCTATCACGCTAAACGGTCGCGCATAGACTATTCTATAGCCATAGCGTCTCAGCGCGCGCGTACCCCGTAGAAGTCTCGAATGGCTCATCCATTAGAATATTTGATCCATTATTTTCAGTAGCCTATGGCATTAAATTGGACCTCAAACAATAAGCATCTCATCATGATGGCCTATGGAATGGTTGAACATATAAAAAAACCCACGCGATCCTGTTCTCTGCTGTCCCTCTTTGCTTCTGCTTTTCTTTTCTTTTTTCTTTATTGACACAAAGCATCATAAAAAAGCCTACTGGAATTGATAACTGTGGAGGGTCCTATGTACGCTTTCGGTTGGGGATATACCCATTCTCATTACTGTTGCAGCTGGACCACAAATACAGTAGCCGAGTTTAACCACAACGCCCTCTCTCTCTCTCTCTCTCTCTCTCTCCCTCTCTCTCTCTGGCTCGCGCTTTCTCTCTGTACTCGCAAGTCGCGGGTCTGGAGGTCCTCCTCAATGGTATGAGAACTGAGAGGCTTTGAGCATTCGTTTTTTTCCCTCAGCTGGTTGTGAAGTGTGATTATGTTTTTCTGAAAAGTCCCTGACTTAAAATAGGCTATTCTAAAATGGTGTCATATAGGCCACAGGCATGTGTGATTAAACATTGAATCCATAATCCCACTGTTTGACACGTTAGATCAGAATGTTCCAGTTATGTGATCTGTCGTCAGATACATAAAGCATGTCAACCCCCAGGATAACATTGTGCAGTACAGAATTTCAGTGTGGTATGAGTATTGTTGTTGTTGTTGATGATGTTTTTGCTGTAATTTCAATCTGAAGAGAGCTAAAAATATAAACGGGATTTATGACTGAGTTCAGATTGGTCAAACCGATTAGGCTATACATTATCACAATGAA
Organism: Parasudis fraserbrunneri; assembly: GCA_900302295.1. NCBI lineage: Eukaryota > Metazoa > Chordata > Actinopteri > Aulopiformes > Chlorophthalmidae > Parasudis > Parasudis fraserbrunneri. Next base: position 2,385 of record OMKL01065148.1, on the reverse strand, counting down.
TGATAGGCTGTTATATTTTTATTATAGGCCAATTGACAGGTCCAGATATGGGTAGGCTACAGATCCACTACAAATCAATAAACCTATAATGTGCAAGAGCTTATTTACAACCCCTCTCTTTGACTAGGCCTCCTCCCTGATGACATGTAATCACTATAGTCATGAATAAAAGGGGTGGCAGGTGGACCATCACCTCTGCCAAAGTGCCCTGGGCAGCCCTTCGCTCTGACTTCTCTGAAGAAAAATAAATAAATTGATAAATAAATAAATAAAATCACTTATCATTTAAAAGGCAAATGAACAGCAATGTGTTGACTGTTTTTATAGATTAACATTAACTTTATTCAAATCATAATAATTTTGATAAGAAATAATAATAATAATAATACAAGATAAAAGCCCTATTTTGTTACACAACACACAATCGAGAGGTGGGTTTATTAGGGCATGTGCGAGCTGCACCCACAAACATATTTATCGTTAAGTTGTGTCATCTCCATCTGGCAATGTGATTTAGTAAGAAGAGAAATATAGCTGCAAGTAATAAGTCTGTGGTTCAAGCCAACATGACAAGTTTAAATATGTTAAGCTGTCAAGACTCGAGGTGTTTATGGGTTTTGACAGCATCTCTTAACAGTGATGAGCATATATAAACCATAGTGAATGTAACAATTACAGCCAAATCTTGTATCTTTGTTTTAACATTACTGTGACTGGTTATACACTTAAAGAGCTGCTGTTTGGCCTAATTTGGTCAGATTTATGTAATTTGGTATGTTGCCACTGAATGGCAGTCTTGGCAGTTGTGTAGACTAACTAGCTGAAATCATTTGTGAAGTTATACCTCATTATGTGATGGGTCAAGTTTTTATTTATTTATTTATTTAAATGTTTTTTTCCAAATAGTAAATCCTTCCAGTATGATCTCTGAAATTCTGTTTTAAGGTGTAAGTAGCATCCTCACTCAAGTGAAACCTCTTCTTGATTGATAAGTACACTGACCCACAAGACTGAAACCAATGAGTTTAGAGGTTTTGTAGGAAGCCAATGGTACTTTGTGTCTAGCTATCAGTATATCATTCCTAACTTTGTTCTCTTTACTTAGCTGTCATGTCACAGGGTGTAAAAGTCAGAGATAAACAAATTAGTTTATTGCCTGCCCCTAATCAAGGTTAAGGTCAAGGCCAAGGTAAACTTTATTATCTCAGATAGGGAAATTCGGGATCTGTGATGTCACTCCAATGTACTTCTCCATAGACAATTAATTGAAAAAGATGGAAAGGATGAGAATGACACCACCGTGGATGATTTTGTGGGGATAACTGTACACTCTCTGGTTCAGAATTAATAGCACTGTGATATAAAGTTCAATTGGAGGTAAAGGATAAAACAGGCTTTGTGTTTACTCACAAATTCAGTCTCCTATTAGATTCACATAGACAGTGAAATAGCTCCAGGCTTTTCATCATCGCAGATATTACAGGTTGATATATTGTTTCTCTGGTCTCCAGGGTTGGGAGAAGGTTTTTCCATGTTCAGAGATACTGACTGGATTGTCCTATGCCATAACAAGAACATGTGAATACTTAGCCATATGGAGTGGAATTTATCAATGGTTACATAGTTACCGTCTTACCCTAACCGTTAAAATAAATGAATACAAAATAATGTATGTATTTCAGATCTCCCCAGAACATTTCTAGTCTATCAACCTGTAATGATAAACAACAAGCCCTTAGTAGTGGTAAATAAATATAAATACCTAGGAATAATATTAGACTCAAATCTCATATAAATTTAATGTAGATAAAGTAGTGAAACAAATGAAACAAAGATTATTTGTCTTCCCAAAAATTCCTAAGACTTTTGCCCACATGAATACAGTCACACTTTCAAACATCTCATATTGCTTACCAATCTGGTGTTTGACATCTAATGATACTTGCGAACCTGTTCTCTATCGTTATCGGGGTTTACCCTCCAATACAGAGATATGTATATATCTGTATGGGAAAACTGATTGACTGCAATCAGGTGACGTGAATAATTACTTTAAGACAATCCACCTGTGGTGGGGGCGTGGCCCAGCTGAGCTGATATAACCACCGGTTGACCACGCCCTATTCGACTTTTTCGATTTCACTGAAAGCAGTGTGGCGTGTGTTGCTCTGCATGAGACAGTCCAAACAAATTCTATTAAGATACATTCGGTAACAGCTTGCCACTTACCTCTGGGTAGGAGAGAGAGGACGAATAAAGCCCCTCTAGGTGCGTTGCCGGTTCTTAAGGGTAAAGCTCAGCGCTGACATATCGTCCTCAGGTTCTGGGGGCTTACGTGTCTTGGGGCGCCAGGTTCTGTCTTCTGTCCGTCACTGGACGTGAGGT
>OMKL01065123.1:0-10006 GCA_900302295.1 Parasudis fraserbrunneri | reverse complement strand
GAAAGGCAGGACGGCATGTTGCTATGGTGATGGTATTGTTTACCAGCTGGCAATCTGAGCTATTTGTGTGGCAGTGGTATAGGTGAAGGCGCATGGGAACATCTGCCCAAATTCCAACAAGCCGTTTAATGGATGTTAGACTATGCATTTCATCCCACTTTGAAGTAAATCCTTCAGTGGAATGGAGCCTTTCAATCAGTTAATCACCACAATCACAACAAGCTATTTACTTCAAGCTTTGCATTTGTGGTTGTTGAATTCATGTGTGGATAAGAATCTGTTGATACGCATCATGTGACAGGGATTCCATAACAGTTATTCAAACTAACTTGAGCGAACGCAACCATGAGCACAATGCACTAAACGAGAAAAGGACAAGTGAGGAGTGTGACAGAGGAAATAGTAGTCCTCACATTCGAGTAGAAATCTAATTAACAATAGTATAGTGTTGCGGTACTAGTATAGGGTTTCTCCTAACAGATAGGCACATGTATAGAAAGTTATTGCTCATACATATTTTCTCTCCACCTAGTCTATAGATGAAGTGTATGACATGAAAATAAATCATCTATTCATTAATAATCAGACAACGCAGTGTATAGCCTAATATATAATGGTCTTACTGGCTCTATGGGCATATATAATATACATGCATATATTGCAGCATTTTGTGTCAGCATTAATATCACTACTTCCTATGTACACTGTATTGTCTCTTCCTATGAAAAATACATTTGTTTAAAAGAAACATAACATTATTGTATATTGTATATATTGTAAATAACAAGAGGGCCACCTGTCTTAGCTTCTTAGTTTTATAGTGTAGAACTATAGACATCAGCAATAATTTCATTTGCATAGCCAATCATAATGTTGCAAAAACCTTTTAGCCCAAGGCATATTTGGGTCTTCTCAAGCCAAAGTGTGGGATGGGTCTACGGAGGGTACAGAAAGCAACGTTTGCTAAGTAAATGGTAAATGGACTGCATTTATATAGCGCTTTTATCCAAAGCACTTTACAACTTATGCCTCACACTCACCCATTCACTCACACATTCACACACCGACAGCAGAGGCAACCACGCAAGGTGCCAACCTGCTCGTCGGGAGCAGTTAGGGGTTAAGTGTCTTGCTCAAGGACACTTTGACACGCTGCCAGGAGGAGCCGGGGATCGAACCGGGAACCTTTAGATTACCAGACGACGGCTCTACCTCCTGAGCCACTGCACTAAGTAGCAGCAGAATGTATGAAATTGAGAACCACTGGTTTATTGACAAATTTAGCTAACCCAAACAAGAGAGCGTGACATCTGCTGGTACAATTTGACATTATTGTTGGAGCTTGGGCATGACATGTACTGATTTAGAACATAAGCGGGGCGATTTGGATTAGCTTCAGAGTGCACTGTCTGGCCTGGCCAGGGAGCTATTGCAATGAGCTAACTGGCTGGGCAGCTGCCACTCAACACAGTGAAACAGTTTTTTCATGTAGCTACATGCTTGCAGGAGGGATCTGTTGGAACAGAACACAAAATACCAGAGGGATTTATGAACGGTTTGGATAAGATACGGTATTTGATGGTATCCATAAAAATGATGCTATTTACATTTTACCAGTTAAGTATAGTTGCCAAAGTACAAGTACAAAACTTTATTTTATATAGTTTCTAACTGGAAAAATTATAATTGCAATTTTAGCTGGACCAGTGCGGAGGAGTTGAAATAGGGATGATATGATCCCATCTCCTCCATTTGGTTAAAAGCCTCGCTGCTGCATTTAGCTGCAAACAGGAGTGGGAATTCAGACTTAAACAGGAGTAGAGGGAATTACAGTAGTCTAAATGAGATGAAATAATGGCATGTGTAACTTGCTCAAGGTCAGCAAAGATTAAAGGAAAAAAAAGCTGATTTAGAAAATATTTTTTAACTGGAGAATGATTGATTGATAAACACTCTTTACCTGATCACTGATGCAGCACTCTAGGCCCACCTGTCCATCCTCTCTTAACATCCACACCCCATAAGGCTATTGCTAGCTCTTTCGGAATTTTGACATTCGCTGAGAATAGACAGATTGTGAAACCGACTTGTCAGTTTTCATTATGTTCTCAAACCTTTTACATTTCAAATAACTGTAACGGACATGTAACTGATGTTGCAATGTCCAATTTCCATAGCTATCAGAAATTAACCAATATTGAAATAATATTATATTGGTCCACAATACTAATGATTGTACATTTTTAATAACTCGCGATTGAGAAATGAGTTCAAAGGTCTTATCTCTAAATACAGACCCAGGTAACTTCATAGCTCTTATACTAAAATTCAGTCTGATTGACTTTCCTGCAGCTGGGACCTGTGGTTTTTATTTGACCAAAACGGAACAAATATCAGCCCATCATATGCAGCCTCCCCAATCCAACACACTCAAATAAGAGGCATTGAGGAAAAACAAGAAATACAATATTTTGTAGCTTTTATGCAAATCTGACATTTTCCCCTGCTTGTTCCAGAGAGCTGGATTCTCTTATTTACCACAGCTTCCTGCCTGCGTTGCTGCTGAAGTAGCAGCAGCCTCAGTTGCTTTCAGGCATCCTCAGGCAGACTTTCTACAGTAATTACATAGCGTACATGCAAGGTCTAAAAGTTCAGTTGCTTGTATACATTATATCACTATGTAGGCCTATCTCCTGGTTGCAACCTTAGGATTGAATTGAAATGCATGCATGGCAATTTTTCAGAATTGCCATATTCAAAACAAAATTGAGGAAAATGTATATTCCTTTTGATAAATAAAATTAATTGAAAATATCCATCTCACCAACTCTGAAGAGCATAACCTGAGTGTAAAACCTGGATGAGCATTTTTCTGCCTGTGGCTTTAGGGTGTGGTCTATAAAATGATATACACAAGTTATTCAGTGAATTATTATTTGCTACCATCCATTTTGAAGTAACCCATATCCTATAAACCCATAAAATTCAAGTTGAGATCTAATTTATAACTCATTTAAGTCTAGGCGAAAAAGAGATCTGTTTGATACCAAAATGAGAATAAGGACATTTTTATCATGTTTCTCAAATTCAGCTCAGGAGAAACAGATATAGCTGAGCAGATATTGTTATTACTCTGAGCAAGCTATGAGATCTTTAAAATCTATAAATTTATAATTTAGTTCTCTTTTAAATATCTGTGTGAAACCATGAGATTGAAGTGAGATTTTAAATGAACCACAGTGTGACTGTTTTATGTCTCCCAGAGTTTTAGGGGCCATATGAGACAATATTGAGAGCTCAATGTCCTCTCAGATAATTCTCACACGGTCTCAAACAAGGTTCTTTGTTGCTCTTTAGGGGTCTTTTGGAGCAATAATTCAGATATCAGTGAGCACATCTAAATGAGAAACTCTCCTATTTCTCCTGAGATTGAAAAGAGTAACAAAGCAGCAAAATTTCCCTATGTGAATTAACATGCATAACCATCTTGAATGAGGAACATATCAGTTCGAAATTTTTATTAAAGTGACAAATATGTCTATTTGAGGTTTATTTGGTGCATTGACGTTTGAAATATAATTGCCTGAGGTCTTTTGAGTTGTATTTGTGAACACTGACCAAAGAATGAAATTAAATATATACCATAGCCACAATAGGAGTTTACCCAGACATACTGTAGAACCTTTATCCAAACACCTGGGAAATTGAGGTTTTTCAGTAGACTGAAATGTTTGGATGAAAACACATGGGACCTCCTCTGAAATATTTTGTATTCAATAAAATACATTGCAAAGTTGTTTCCAAGTGCAATATTTGGCAGAAAATGTGTTTATACTGTATATTAAGGCTGTCAATATTATCGTGTTAGTTCTGGCAATTCATTCGAAAACCTTAACCTTGACCCTAAGTTCAAAAGCAAGCTGCCAATGCTAGACTACGCGTACCTTCCTGATCCCTCTGACATGCAGACCAGGAGAATGATAAGTGACCAGACATTCCCATGTCTTCTAAACATCAGATTTCATCATAAAACGTTTCTGAAGGGACCTTTGGATTAAATCAAGTTTTATGCGTGTTGCGGCCTTTCCACCATCCAAAGCAACACGTTTGAAGTAGTCTACTATCTACATGCCTGTATGTCACACATTCTGAAACAAGCCTGCCCCAAGTGCCTTATAACTGTAACAATTTACTGTCCTCTGCGAGTTCGAAAGAAAATGAAACAATAACTTTGAATTGCATGTATACATAGTATCGCAAATGACCAAATATTAAGCTTGAATGCACATTTATGAGTTACGCAGTGATACAGTTATCAGAAAAGTAAACTTTTTTTTATGGAAGGAAACCATACCTTTATGGCTATCATAGATATAAAACATTAGATACGACATGTCACAATGAATTGCCATTCTGGAATACAGTAATGCAGCCATCTTACCTGGGTACAGTTCTAAACCTGCATGAATTAAAGCCAATGAGAAAAAGTAGCATGCATGGTGCTTTTACTTCTCCTATTTCTTACATAAACCTTTCATTAACTGTTATAATGCATTGCATTATATTTGTAACCACCTAAGGTGTCTAATAGTTTGAAATATACTGTCATACATTTTCTACAGATGAGCTAACATGGAAGGACACCTCATGCATTTTTTGACACGGGAACCTTTTTTCTTTGAGAAAGGGTTTCTAGGTGGTCCAGATGATCACTTAGATTGGTTGCTATGGAGATTGATGATTTAAGAATAGTTGACAAGGTAAGATGGCTGCATTTATATCCCACTGCATCAACAGCAATGTTTACTCTAATGTTTTATCTCTATGATGGCTACATTCATCATCGTTTCCATGGAAACAAGTGGTTTGTATACCCAAAGTAGGCTAAGAAAGATAGAGGGAACAATTCATAGAATTGTTATTTATTCAGTGAGTTGAGGGAAAAGAAAATGAGTGTAAGTAGCTCCACTTCCTCTTGGGGCAGAGATGACAGTGAAACGTTGTCGAGCTCTCTGCGTAGGAGTGTGTCTACAGGCTAAGAGAACATACAGTAATTAACGCTATCTTTGCTAATGATGTCCCATTCCAAAGAAGCCCACAGTGCGGCTGGGTCAACTCTGTCAACAAAGCTATCGTTACATCAGACTCAGAACAAATGCAATCATAAAGTGGATAACCATTCAACATTATTGAAGACTCTTGGCGGGTCTCCTGAACCTCTCTGAGGTTCAGGAGGCTGTCCTCAACTGAAGACATTCTTAGTCAACTAATAGTCATAGCATTTTGTCAACTAATCGTTTACTTGATTTAATCAAGAAGTCAGTGAAACTAGGTTTTCCACATATCACACAGCAGTAGGGCTGTCCTCGACTAAAGAAATTCTTGGTCGACTAATAGTCAGGACTTTGTAGACTAATCGATTAGTTGATTTAATTAATACATCTTGTGCTTCCCATAATGCAATCATGTAGAACGACCTCTTTAAATATTGTGCTTACTTGAGATGTGCTTATCATTTTTCAGGATATAACTCCTTCAACATGGAAAACAGCATAAAAAACAACTAATCGACCTCTAGCACCTTTTAAGACCAAAGTATTTTTGTGCACTTTTTGTGATGCCAGAAATGTGCAAAACAGGGAAAGATTCACTGGAGCACACAGACAGTTTAGACCTTTATTTCTGGTGCATAGACCAACGTTTCGATGTTAGTACATCTTCATCAGAGTCCAGAGTGGACAAAGGCAAAGGTGACACATTATAGCTTACAGAAAACCACCTTTCAGGTGAGTAAAAGGGGCAGTGCACTCAATTAGCCAATGTCTACATTCCACCAATAATCAATGTGGCTGAAGCAGCCATTCCACAAGATAGCAGCCATATACAGGAAAGTTTTAATATATTATGCAAGTACACAAATAGAAAAATAACATAATCCTAGGAAAGATAAATACATGAATATCATTCATCCTTAGAATAGATAAATACATGTATAGAAAAACATTATGAGGAAGGATTAAATAAATTCACAATGGGCCTACTAGTCATAAAGGCTCCAAAGGGCTCAAGTGTGTTATGTGTGTAGATCCAGTGTGCTTCTCTGCACAGTAGTTTTTTGATTACATCACCACCTCTCAAAGATATGGAGACTTTTTCAGTACCCCAGAATTTCAAAGATGCTTGGGAGCCATGGTTGGCTTGGATATAATTCTGTGCGATGGCATAATCTAGGTTTTTTGTGAGTATAGCTGTTTTGTTCAGTTGATAAAAGATTAAATATTATATTCCTGTACGAGGGTGGGTGAAGTCTTTGGTGTCGGTGGAATTTGAACATTGTACACAGTTACCGCAGTTACAGTTAAAACCCTGAGGTGGGTTGGGAAGCCAGGTAGAGGGGGAGAGGATTCTCATATCAGTATGGATGAGATGATCTGTTAAAGAATGTCTAAAAGAAAAAGAGGAGGTTCAGAAAAGAAATTCCTGAGGTGAGGGTCACTTTGAAGAACAGGCCAGTGTTTCAAAAAGATACTTTTTATTCTGTCCTGCCGGAGAAAAAGACACGAGGTGGTGACTGTTGTTTAAGCTTCATAGTTATTAAAGAGAGTCTCTATGGTAGGAGTCGGGGTCTACTTGAACATACCCTCTTGACTGAAAATTATTGTCTAGTTGTACAGATTTAGACTGAAATTCTGAAGTGGTGCTACACGTTGTTAAAGCGTAAAAATTGACCAAGCAGGATATTACAAATAAGATGATGAGTGATTGCTGTCTGCTCAAAGCAGAGTGTTCCTATTTAAGGGTTTACAATAAATAGTAGTTTCAAGTACATCATTGTTATCCTTATAAATGGTAAGGTCAAGGAAATTAATTTTGTCAGTATCAAACTCCATTGTAAAAGATAAAGAGTTAGTAGTGGAGTTCACATATTGAAAATCATTAAGCTTGTCTACAGTGCCCTTCCAGAACAACAAAATGTAATCTATATATCTACGCCACAAAGCAATTTTAGAATGGAAGGGGTTATTACTGGGATTATGAATAAACTAAAACAGAAAACATAACCAGACAAGCATATGAAGGGGCAAAATCACTGCCCATAGCAGTCCCTTGGGATTGAAGATGGAAGGTCCCTGAGTACTTGAAAAAAAGAAATTAGATAAAATAATCTCAGCTAAATTGACTAAAAAGCTGGAGGGAGGTAAAATGTCTTCTGGGCATCTGTCAAGGTAATGTGAAAGAGCTTGTAAACCAACATTGTGAGGAATACATGAATATAGGCTCTGTAGATATAATATCTTTTATGATATTCAAAACATCAGCAGTATCACCAAGGTATGACGGCAGATTGTGAACATGTTTTATCAGGAAATAATCTACAAACTTGGACAATAGTTCAGTAAGGACACAATAGGGCAGAGATGGGGATCAACGATAGATTTATGGACTTTGGGTACGCCGTTAAAAAACTGGGCACATGGGGTGATCCTTCAATAGAAATAGTTTTTCTTTTTCACTTATCCAGCCTCTGTTACAGGACAATTTCAATAAAATCACCAATCTCAGCTTTAATGTTGGCAGTAGGATTAGAATGCAAAGTAATTGACTTTTAACACTAGAATCATATTTCTCCAAAGTCATAACCACAATAGAGTCCCCTTTGTCAGTAGGGCGGATGCTAATGTCCTGTCTCGATTCCAGGTTCCGCAAGGCCTCTATTTCACAGTTTCACATATTCATAGTACTCGGCCTAGCCAAACTGTTTTCCACTAATTGACTATAAGTGATAATAGTAGGATTGAGATTGGAAGAAGGTAAAAACATGACTTCTTTTTAGACAAAACATTAGGTCTAGAAAATGAATGTTTGAGATGAAGGAGTCTGAAAAACTTAAAGGAGTCTACCTTGAGAGTAAAAGGGTCAACAGACTTGGAGGGAGAAAAGGAAAGTCCTTTGCTGAGAACAGCCATTTCAGCTTCAGTGAGACCAGATATATTGATCACAGTCTCTTGCGTTGGGAGCGATGTATGGTGTAGGGAGGATCCCATCCTTCCTCTTGTGCCCCTCCGCGTCTTTGTCGGGAGTGATTGTTGGCCAAAAAGATTGGACCAAGAAAGAAAAGGTTCTCTTGCATCACTCACGTCATCAGAGGAATCCCTTTCGCTGGCGGTAGAAAAACATGGGTCTTTGTTGTTCCTGGCCCGGGCTTGGTGGTGTCTCTTTGGGAAAGCCAGAAATGTGCTTATCATATTCCAGGAATGGCTAACTACTAATTACAAATTAAGCATGAAATAATAATAATAATCGACAAAAAAACAAAAAAGGAAATACTTTACTTTAGAGGGCACAATAATAATGATATAAAGACTATGTAATTCTGACACAAAAATAGCTTGTGAAGTTGTCGCTGATGAGTATAGGGAAAGGTGATGGAGTTGCAGTAAGTAAAAGTTATATGGCCCAACACCTAGAATTATAAGAAGAAGACGGGTCACAGCCCCAACGAAGTTATTCAACACTGGGAAACAATGCTACTTCTTAGAACACGGTTTGTCTCTCAGACAGTGGTAACATCGAAGCTATTTTCTAATGTTTCTCGATACTGATGTCGATACTGACCCATCCTCTAATTATGATTCTAGCCCAGTACTCAGCAATTCACTTGTTGCTGTTTCCCGCCCCCTTTTATGTTTTGTATTGTGTCAGAATTCAAACAAAATATGAATTACCTCCACCAAGGCGAAGCCACGTTATGTTTTCGCCCCTGTCTGTGTGTGCATGTCCGTCCGTCTTTGTGTGTGTATGTGTGTGTGTGTGTCACAGTCATTTAAAAAGTAAGTGCCAGATTGCCATGAAATTTGCTGTACTCATTCAAGATCCCAAGATGAAAAAACCTATTGGTTTCAGTGACCCCTTGACATTTCCTCTAGTGCCACTATCAGGCCAAACTGACAACAAGATATCGCAAAAAGTAATGACCAGACCAAAGCTGTTGCTCAAACAAATATCGTAGGCCTAAACTTCATGTACTTTCACTTCTAGGCTGGTACAGTCACAAGATTTGCTGTGAATATTCATAACCCCTACAGGAGAAACCAGTTTTTTCAAATAAGCGCATCTCCTGATGCGTTAGTTGTACAGTCACAACATTTGTATGAACATTCATGGTCTGTAGAGGAACAAACCTATTGATTTTGGTCACCCCATGACCTTTCCTCTAGCTCCACCATCAGGCCAAACTGAGAACAAGATTGGGCCACCATATGGATTTATAGCCTGGGTCTGTTGAGACTGGCAATATTGGCTACTGTTTTTTCTGTCATCTACGCAGTTGCACAATAATGCATATAGTGAAAGTAATGGCAAAGTGGGAAGATTGGTAGGCCTTGGTGGAAGTCTGCACACTACTGAGTGCTTTCTTCTAGTTAGAAAAAATCACCTATTATGAAAAACGCCATTATGAAACAGGTATATGGCTAAAATAAAATATTATTTCATAGCCACTCTATCTGAAGACATGTACTGTATTGCTGTACTGAAAGTTATTTAGTTAAAAAAAAAAAAAAAGTTTTGGAAGCTTTGTCCACAGTTGTCTCATCAGCTAGTAGGCGAATACAGGTATGTCACGTGCAGTAAGTTGATACGAACCCAGTCAACAAAGTAAGTGAAATAAATAATCATTGCAGACGCATCAAACATACAGCATGGGTTATAAAACAAACAAACAAAAAGTTAATATTTTAATTGCAATGGACGTAACCAATGATTGTTTATGTTTTACATACAAATGCAGTCCTGTTATTGTTCACCAGTCATGTTTAAATGTTCCTACCATGTTCTACATTCCTCATCGCACTTCTTTGTAAATGGTACAGAATAACTTGAAGGTCAATGACATTTATCCATGCTGTGTGATGGTGGGGACATTCCACAGAAGATACTGTAAGGTTGGGGGATGGGGTGTCGTTGGCTCAGACAAATATATATTCCAGTCTTTGAAATTTCCCAT
>OMKL01065122.1:0-28884 GCA_900302295.1 Parasudis fraserbrunneri | reverse complement strand
AATGTCACCAGCTAATTTAAAGAGTAGTTTTAACCCTTGTATTGTGTTAACTCTAGAGTCCCACTAATGGTGTTTGACCAGCCCTATATAGTACCATATAGTATCCTGTAGTACAATGTAATAGCCCGTAGTACCCTGTAATACCATGTAGTACTCTGTAGAACCATGTAGTAGCCTGTAGTACCACATAGTACCCTGTATTACCAAGTAATACTCTGTATTAGATTAGATAAACCTTTATTCATCCCCGGAGGGAAATTCAGGTGTCATAGCTGCAACAGCAATGAGAAAGAAACACAGGAAAGATACAGGTTAAGAGTAAGAGTGCAAAAACCAAACAAGGATAATAAGAGTAAGCATATAAATAAAAATAAAAATACAGATAAAATAAAACAGAGCTGCTGGCCCTAGATATCTGGATATCTGCAATGGATCTCTGAATGACTGACTGAGTATATATAAATATATATACACACACACACAACACACACACACACACACACACATATATATATATATATATATATATATATATGAATATATTAATGAATGAAAATATGAAATATGAGTCTGTCAGAACCAGTGTTCCAGAGTCCATGCAGGAGTCAGTAGTTGAGAGTCAGAAGTGGGTAAACGACAGTGCAGGTCATAAAGTTCACATATGGGGGTCAGAGTTAGGTTGTGGAGCTGGCTATTGGCACAAAGGACTGGCCAAGGCGCTTTGTGGTGTGCCAAGGAGGGATGAGTCTGAGGCTGAACATGCTCCTCATCAGGATAGCCTCCAGCCTCCTCTTTGTCCTCTCCTCCGCAACCACCTCCACATTGTCCAGTTCAGCTCCAAGTATGGAGCTAGCCTTCCTCACCAGATTGGTCAGTTTGTTGGAATTCCTTGTGTTGATGTTAGTCGATGCAGTAGTAGCAGCAGAGCGAGTGCTCTTCTTCTGTTTACAGCTGGCGCTGTCCATGATACAAAGTCGGTGAATTAAACAATGTATTTAACAGCAGGCTTCCGAAAATGGAGCCTATGGCAAAAAACAAGGATATGGTGACATTAGTTTTTCAGTAGGTACGACGGAGAAATTGCTTCTGTAAACAGTAGTCTATGGCTATGTAATATAGCTTAGCAGATAGTCTGTCGCACGTAGCAAATGCCCTACTTCGCCGTCAGGTTCAGTGTACATATGAATGACGTAAGTGTCAATCATATGCATCAGTGTTGATGGAAAAATAGATCAGGAATACTCAAAGGACAACTGTTCACTGCACAGAAAGTTGATCCATTGCTGCTCGACACTTTGAAATGCGCGGACAAGACGGAACCGATATAGACAGTCGCGTCAGCGCTGTCGTTCACTGAGCGCGACGCTCACGTGACGTCTGCAGTCCAGACTAAGGGTTAAGGCAATCCGATGCTGCCACTGGCTGAAATCCAAGGGTACAACATGGTTCCACAAAGTATAAGGTACTACGTGGTAGTACATGCTATTACACGGTACTACATAGTACCACAGGTTACCACATAGTACTACATGGTACAGGGTACGCAACGACTGACCCTACCACCTCAGATGAGCCAAATCGATGACAGTGGCTTTGGAGTAAATGGCCATCCAAATATCAAAAGACTAACGTTATCTCCAAAGCCACGGTAGGGGCCGGGGCTAGGTTGGGTGGTGGTGGCTATACGGGCTACAACAGCCAATAACAACGCAATAGCGTCCCAGATATGTGTCAGTGTTAAAACTTTAAAACATGTCTGATACCTTTGTCTCCACTTCTTCCATCAGCGCTACTATATCGAAAGGTAGGTCTTTCTTGTATGGCACAGGATAACGGCTGATTTTCTCCGGAGGAACATCGCTAGAAAATTGTCTGGTACCTGATATCTCCGCGGTCGTCTGGCGAAACAAGCAGCCAGATCGGAGAGTCGCCTGCAAGCGAGGCAAGTATCACAACAAGAAGTCGGGCATTCGTGCAACGGACTGACGAACAAATGATCAGCTATAAGCAATGCAATGCTCAGATAGAGAGAGTAAATGGAAATGTTTGAAACGAATACTCACACGTATTGTAAGGGTGGAAGGACGGAACAACTTCAAGAAACTGCTGCTCGCCATATCTCTGTATCAACTCGAATAAACTGAAGCCCACTCAGCTACGCCAAGCTACTTTAATTGAGGTGAAATAAGACTTCCGTGGAGAGGTTTTGCCTTCAAAATAAAAGTGGAAGGTCATTATGAATTTGATCAAGCGTCTGGCAATACAGCACAAGAACAATCATGTCACAATACTCTGAGGAACTTCTACATTAAATCTAGAGTGTAGAAAAAGCTGCAAAACATATGTAAAAACAATTATGAAGTAATTACGATGACTATTATACATACACCAGGGCCTGTTACTGCCTCAAAAGTGAACAAAAGAAGACTCAGATACAAAACATAGACCACATGATAAAGGAAGCCCTCTTTTGTGTTATTTAAGATTCATTCAGAAGCTCCCAGATATGAATTAGATGCTACTATGGGTTCAAACTGTTGTGTTTATGAAAGAGGAGGGCTTCCTGTATCATGTGGTTTATGTTTTGTATCCGAGTCATCTTTTATAAGGCCTGTTAGCCTATAGCCTTATAACTGGGACTATAATGTTAAATAAATATAGTATATATCATGTATATTTGTATATATTATTATTCAACATTTAACTTTAGCTTTAGCGTTGAACATTAATTTGCTTAGTTTTTAACTGTAGTTAATAAATTTCACACAAAACTTTGTATTATGAAATTTTTATAGTGACTTTTATTTTGATATTTCAAGTTGAGTTCAGACCGAATGTAGAATTCCATAGTTAGGCTGTCGAATCGATACCTTGCAGCAGCACAGTGCGCCCAGGTACACCACTTAAAAATCATAAATCGAGAAATCATAAATCTGTCAGCCAGTGGCTACAAGGCGTGCAATTGTAAAGTCTAGCTAAAGAGAAGCTGGTTCACTCTGCCGCCATCTTGATAACAGGGACTAACAAGACTAACAAGACCTGACCCCTATCTCTTGAAATGGGGAGTCATCCATACCTAATAATCTGTCATACATTTCTTTGTTTTTCTGTCATATTTTAAGTCACTGGTAAATTGCTGACAACACATAATGGTTAATTTGGTAAACATATATATATTTTTTTTTTTAAAAAGGACAATTTTGGAATAGCAAAATGCCTCCCCCCCCCCAGTTAGACTAGCTTCTATGCATGTGCCACCTACCTTATTACTTACACCTGAGTCCTAATTACCATGGCAACTGCTCACTGCGCGATTCCCAGCCTTTTAGCAGAGATCATGATTCATTTTTTAAATTCATTAAAAGTCCCATTGAACCTCAACATTTAGTAGATTACAGTTTTACTCAACATAAAATCACATCACATTTAATTATTTTCTCTGAATGTTTGTTTTGTAGCAAGTAGTTTCTTTGTTGCCGCCATCTTTAGTGTTATGGATTTCGCCATTCAAAACTGCCACAGTGCTCTGTCTCCTCATTATATAGACTGTCTCTGGTAATAGTAAACTGACAAGACAAACAACAGTGTAGGCCTATGGTGCAAAAACCGTGGTACTGATTGCGATTGAAATGCATAGGCTCTAGTTTTTGCTGCTTCTAATTGTTGCCAGCATCAATTTAGCAGGGGATCCCTGTTGTACAGACTCCGCCTACCTGGCCCACCTAAGGCGTTCACCAGCATACTAATGGTGTATTCGGCAGATCGTCGTCAAGTCATAAGGTCGGGCATTTCTGAGTTTATCACCAGGAACTTGCACTCAAACGGCCGACCAAGTGGTAAATACCAGTGGTAAACTCTGGAAAGTTCCATGATACCCAAGTTTTAGAGTTGTGACGAATCAGTGACCTTTCACCTTTTGTGCTGCAAATATACTTTATTATGAACGATAGTTATGAAGTATATATTGTTATTTATGTCTTTTTACTTGATATTTTTGAAAATACTACCTTGGCACTGACCATATACAACTTTTAGACACTTAGATTGAACTTACCTTATTTCTGACTCTCAATTTGCTGACCACTCTACCTGGCTGGCCAAAATCGTCAGGAACAAACAACAACGACAGAGGAAACATCGAAGCAGACCCACCGGGGTCAAACACAATCTTCGGGCCTGAGCACACAGACCTCTTCTGCCCAGCATCCTGTCATATTAGATAATAAAATAGATGGCCTCTGTGGGTGACTCAAATAACAGAAACATGAGAAATTGTAACATCCTCTGTTTGCTGGAGACATGGCTGACCCCCTCCATTCCAGACAATGCCATTCAAGCTGAGGAGTCCCTCTCTGTTCACCGCACGGGCAGGACGGGTGAGTCTGGTAAGAAGAAGGGAGGTGGCGTCTGTTTCATGGTGAACAGTAAGTGGTGCGACTCTAGGAATATTACAACTTTGACACGCTTCTGCTTACCCAACTTGGAATTTCTGACAATAAAATGTCGGTCACACTTTTTACCACGGGAGTTCTCCTCAGTCATTATCACCACTGTGTATATCCTACCACAGGTGAGTACAGAATCAGCTTCATCAGAGCTTTACAAAACATTTAACAGCTATAAGACTAGCAACCCAGATGCTGTGCTCATTGTAGCTGCTGATTTTAACCAGGTGAACCTTAAGAAGGTGATGCCAAACTTTCACCAGCACATTGGCTGCACCATGAGAGGAACTAAACACTGGACCATTGCTATTCCCTGTTTAAAGACAGATACAAAGCTCAGACTCTTCCTCCATTCAGAAAAAGTGACCACTCAGCCATCTTGCTGTGGCCGGTGTATGTAAACAAACTGTGCCGTGTGCCTCTGGTGATGAGGGAAGTCATGCATTGGACAGGCCAATCAGAAGCCGACCTTTCAGGTTGCATACATGACACAATCTGGGGCACGCTCCAGAACACCTCCACTGACGACATCAACGAGTATACAGAGTCTGTGCTGGATTTAATTGGTAAAACGATGGAAGAAACTGTACCCAAAGTCAATGTTAAGACATTCCCTAACCAGAAACCTTAGATTAACAAAACCATCTGCGATGCTCTGAATATGTGCACCGCTACATACAATACAGGACTAGGGACAGGCAACATGGATGATTACAAAGCAGCCTCATACGATGTGAGAAAAGCAGTGAGGGAGGCAAAACGGAAATATGGGGAGAAGGTGGAATCACAATACCAACAGTGTGATCCTAGAAGCATGTGGCAAGGATTAAGATCAATGACGGATTATAAAGTGAACCATCCCTCCTTAGTGAGTGCTGCTGCGTCTCTTGCGGATGAGCTTAACACCTTTTATGTGCACTTTGAGGCTACCAGTAGCCGACAAGCCAGCGCATCTGAAGCAGAGACGGGCGGCAGGGGAGAGAGAGCATTTACTCTCTCTGAGCATGACGTCAGAGGGATGTTCAAGCAAGTGAACACCAGGAAGGCTGCAGGACCAGACGGTATCACAGGGCGAGTCCTCAAGTTGTGCGCTGACCAACTGGCACCGGTGTTCACAACTATATTCAATCTTTCCCTGTCCAAGTATGTCATACCCTCATGTTTCAAGGAGTCCACCATCATCCCCATATCCAAGAAAATGAAACCAGCCTGCCTTAATGACTATCACCCAGTAGTGCTCACCTCTGTGGTGATGAAGTGCTTCGAGAGGCTGGTCAAGGACCACATCTACTCCTCACTGCCCAGCACACTTGACCCCCTACAGTTCGCCTACCGACCCAACAGATCCACAGAGGATGCCACGTGAGGATCCTCCACACTGCCCTATCCCACCTGTACAAAAGGAAGGGGAATTATGTGAGACTGCTGTTCATAGATTACAGTTCAGTTTTCAACACCATAATCCCTTCCAAACTCGTCACCAAACTCAGGGACCTAGGATTAAGCACCTCCCTGTGTAGGTGGATCCTTGACTTCCTGATGGGAAGACCTCAGGTTGTGAGAGTGGGCAGCCACACCTCATCTCCTCTCACCCTCAACACTGGCACACCCCAGAGCTGTGTTCTGAGCCCCCTGCTGTACTCCCTGTACACACATGACTGCATGGCCACTTTTTACTCAAACTCCATCGTCAAGTTTGCAGACGACATAGCTGTGGTAGGATTGATCTCCAACAACGACAAGAAGACCTACTTAGAAGAGATGGAATGCCTGACTCTGTGGTGTCCGGACAGCAACCTCCTCCTGAATGTCAGTAAGACAAAGGAGATGCAAGTGGACTATGGGAGGAAGCAGGGGAGGATCTACAGCCCTCTAAACATTGATGGGTCCCCGGTGGAGAGGGTGGACAACTTCAAGTATCTTGGAGTCCAGATCACCAAGGACCTGTCATGGTCAATAAACACAGACACTGTGATGAGGAAGGCATGGCAGAGATTGTATCACCTCAGACGTGTGAGGAAGTTTCTCCCCAGATACTATGGAATTTCTATACATGCAAAATCAAGAGCATCCTGACAGGGAATATCACTGCCTGGTATGGGAACAGCACCATGCAGGACCAAAAGGCCCTGCAGAGAGTGGTACGGTCAGCAGAACATATCACAGGAGGTGCACTCCCACACCTCCAGGGCATCTTGAAGGATCCCAGCCACCTGGATAAGAGCCTCTTCACTCTAATGCGGTCAGGGAGAAGGTACCGCATCCATAAGGTCAACTCAGAGAGGCTCAGGAGGAGCTTCTACCCTCAGGCCATCCGGATCCTAAATGAGGATATTGCCTAGGCCTGCTTATTGTTCCCAACAGGATGCCCCCAATAACACACTAACCTCACTACTCGC
Organism: Parasudis fraserbrunneri; assembly: GCA_900302295.1. Lineage (NCBI taxonomy): Eukaryota > Metazoa > Chordata > Actinopteri > Aulopiformes > Chlorophthalmidae > Parasudis > Parasudis fraserbrunneri. The sequence goes on along the minus strand of OMKL01065122.1, from coordinate 22,040 downwards.
ACACCTGGAACTAAACTCAGTATACCTTAGCACAGCAGCACCTTATACTTATAACAGACTATCCATTGGGAATATACATACCTACATTCTGCAAATATCTTGCTTTGCCTATTGTACCAATAGGCGAAGTGAGAGCGTAGCCTGCATGATATATAACGATCATTTAACGTTAGTTATATGAATGCGGGCAAAGCATTGTGCTTTTCTTCCCTGTTGTCCCAGGTTTTTTTTTTTGCTGGCTCCTAAGTGTGCTTAATAAGTGCAATGCAATATAAGATTATAACATAGGCTGGCACAAAATGAAGTGACATGACATCAAAAAAATACCACTCAATTGAAAGTGAAAACTAAGTGCATAGTATACATAGTATAAATAGTATACATAATATACATGAACCAACACCTTTAATAGTTGTCTACCAGTTGAACCATTAAAACTGGATTTGTATGCAGATTGTATTTAAAACTTGTTTATCTTGAACTGAAACCTTTTTGGACCATTCACCAACTTAATCATGACAGTGGTTTTCCCACTGCAGTCAGGACAGCTGAAACCCACTCAATGATCCGCCGCAGACTAAAAACACACCTATTCAAACAGTACCTCACGTAACTTCTTGATACCTAACCAAAAAAAATAAAACAATAATAAGTGTATATATATTAACCCTTTCTTCCCCTCACAGGTTTGTACTTAGCTATGCACTTGAGTTATGCACTGGATTATGGCACTATGATGCGGGTAATACCACCGATTGTTTACTCTTGAGTTGATCCTATCGCCAGTTTCTGGTGTGCACACATTTGTAAGTTGCTTTGGATTTCACTTTGGCATCTGCTAAATGACTAAACTGTAAACTGGTTTTGTCAGTTGTCAGAGCACAATGTAGTTAAACTACTCCCCATGACTGTGCATAATGTTGTGTAAATTATAAGCAGTCTGACTCCCTTTACTTCATGCAGAGTAGACAATATAACTAGATACAGTTGCAAGCCCTGCAGTAAGGTATATGGATGCATCTCCTATGGATGAGGCCTATATCTTTTGAGCATGATCTTTAGGATTATTGTGACATGTCCTGATCTCGATGTTGCTGCTGTTACAGCAGGCTTTAGTGCAGCTCTTTCATTTGATTTAGAATCATCTAATGGTGAATGGACTGCATTTATATAGCGCTTTTATCCAAAGCACTTTACAATTTATGCCTGACATTCACCCATTCACACACCGACAGCAGAGGCAACCATGCAAGGTGCCAACCAGCTTGCCGGGAGCAGTTAGGGGTTAAGTGTCTTGCTCAAGGACACTTCGACACGCTGCCAGGAGGAGCCGGGATTCGAACCGGGAACCATCAGATCACCAGACGACGGCTCTACCTCCTGAGCCACTGTCACCCGCGATCATCTCCTCTCCTGAACAAGCCCACTGTTTCTTGTATTTCCACTTGCACATGACATGCTACATTTTCTAACTAGTGTGCCTCTGCTCGCTTGTTCTTCCGCGGTTGATTCAACTGCGATTAAACCAAACATATCACTCACAGAATATGACAACCAAAAGTATAAACAAAAACAAATGTTCAGCCCAACACAGGTCAAGATAACCCAATCATCGTCTAGTATTTATTCACGCCTACTAGCCCCTCGCCTATGCACTTCTCCTCCATACCATAGGAGGGCGAGCTGTCGGTGTAGCAGCCAATGTTGTTACCCGGAAGTATCCATTCATAACTCTACGGTTATTTTAACGCATTCAGTTACAATTTCTTGAAATAACACAGCCAGGTTATAACTCTTATTCGAAGAGACATTGGAGGCTACAATTAAGAGAAATGTTTTACCATGTAAGTATGTGAATTGTCATCTGTGCTTGAGATAACTAGCAGCAATTAATGTGTTGATGTTTTGCTCGTTTGGCCAGCGTGCTTGTTGTTTGATTAACGTTAAAATGACAGACAATGAAACTTTTTGTCTATATTGTTAAACACGTACACTACCAAACTGTTTGTGATAACTGTTATGTTTTAGGCTCTCTTTAGTTAAGACACTACTTAACAAGGAATGCGATCCAGGTGGGCTAGTGTTTTTGATGATCATCGTGCACACTTTTCTAGGATGAAGATCATCCATTTGAGAAATATTAATAAACCGTCACGGGACCAACGTTACAGATGTTCAGTATTTAATTATTTGTTCTGTTTAATTCGTTCTTTATTCATTTTATTCTATTTGTCATTGCAAATAATACAACATGATCGTGAGAATCTGGGCTCTTTTTATGCAGTCTGGGAGGGGGGGTCACATAAGAACTGCCATTGTACGTGTACAATGTGTATGTGACAAATACACTTTGACGTCACGTCATATTTGTTAGTGATCCATGCAAACATGATCTGAAAAGCATGAAATACTTTGCTGAAAACATTATTATGTATTCTCTCCGTTAACAGATTTCTTTGGATCACGAAATCTTGCTCCATCCGCGGTATTTTGGCCCTAACCTTCTGGCCACTGTGAAACAGAAGCTGTTTACAGAAGTTGAGGGAACCTGCACTGGCAAGTGAGTGGTTGTGATGCTTCTTTCCTCTAATGGAGAAAAATGGCTTAAGTCCAATTGATTTTGTCGAGCGACCAAAATTCGCTAATGCTTCATTCAAATTGAACTCATGAACTCGTGGTCTCGACATGGGAAGTAGAGCACACGATATGCTTGGCGTTCAAGTGGTTAAAGTCGTGAGGACATCGTTGCTAGGCAACTGGGCAATCGTCTTGAAGCCACCAGGCTAACGATTTAGTTGCTAACTAGATGCAAAGGCATAAAGACAAGAGGAAAAAGATTAGACCGTTGAGAATATCAACTTTTTTTTCAGATGCTAAGAAACTGCAAAACGCACTTCCACGGGTTCCGCCATTTCGAAAACGTAACCCACACGTCACAAAAAGATTTCCACTTATGAAGTCGTGAATACCACAACAGTGGTATAGACCCAGTTCATATAGACCTAGGAGTGAGGTTCCACCTGTGGCTTTCCTCCATTGTAGCCACCCATTTAAGATCAAAACTAAGTATTACAGCCAAACCTTATCATGTAGTTTCATAATCTCTGACAGAGGTGTAGATTATTTAATTATTATACTGTTACAACCAATAAAGGTAAATGTTTGAACTTAATCTTACTACTAAGCTAAAATGTGTTTTACTTCATACTCTTTACTCGTTTCCATGGTAACTACTACAGTACCCATAATGCCTCGCCAATCTTCAACCAATCACAAGAGCACAACTACTTAAAGGTTTGTATCCCTTGTCGTTGGTTATCGCGACATTCATTGGCATCTTTGTTTTCACTGAAGCCATCAATAAAACTTACAAAACACTATGGTGTTTAAAAATAAACGAGTCAGGTTATCGTGAGTATATAATTCTATCATTTTGGTTTCGTAACATCGTCCTCTCAGCTCTGCAGCATTTGCTCTTCAACTGGCGAGGCGTTATGGGTACTGTAGTAGTTACCATGGAAACAAGTACAGATTCAATTGCATTAGGTACACAGTCTTGTACCCATGGCGTTTTTCAAAATTTTCTCAAATGTAAAAACGCAAATCTCATTTAATTATGCTCAACTCTGCTTCCGTCAAATGTCAGACCAATTGAATAAGTGGAATCATATAAACCCCTCTACCTTGAGAAACCCCTATGGTAAAAGACCATAGGAAAAGATTTGTCCGGAACCAGGCTGGTCTTAAAACTATCACATGACGCCCCAGGTCTATGGACTCCTCTCGTGAATACAGTAAACATGCCCCAATTTGAAGGCAGCTTAAGACTATATTGTTTAATAAACATAGGCTATTATGATCATAATACCACAGTAGACATATAGCCAGATTGGTATGTAATTCTGGACTACATCACATCTAAAACAAATCTGCTTAAATGGTGGTCCATGAGAAACATTTTTATCAAATGGGGGTCCGAGGCCTAATGTGTATCAATTTGGAAGTCATTGACACAAAAAAGTTTGACAACTGCTGGTTTATTGATACTCTCTCCTAGTGGCTGAAATAGAAAATTGCATTGCAGTCAACAAGGTTCCACCAATGATGTTTTCAACAACCTACATATAAGAAAAATTGAATGTGCTGTAAGTGATATTCTTTTGTTAAAATAAGTGTTAAATAGCTCTACATTCCGACAGCCATCACTGATAAAGAGTGTTTGGTCAGTAACATGGGTCTCCCCCATGTTTTCTGGTATCCTGTTCCCACTTCATCCAATCAGGAGAGAGAACTCCAGAAAGAGCCACGGGGAGCAGGAAAAACATGGCGGCTTGCTCGTAAACTTTCTCTTTTTCCACCTAAACGGTTCACTAAAATATATTTCTGATAACAATTGCTGGATCTTAATTCATATTTGATCTGCAATGCCTTGTTTGACAGTTTGATCTGAATTTCATGAGCCAGGCGCTCTGCAGTTCCGGAGTGGGGAGCAGGAAAAACATGGTGGCTTGCGCTAGTCATCCTTCTCTTTTTCTGCCTAAACAGTTCACAAAAATATTTTTCTGACAACATTTTAGGTGAAAAACATTGCTGAATCTTAATTCATATTTGATCTGCAACGCCTAGTTTGACAGGAAGTTAGCCAAAATGCAAATATCACTTACAGCCCCTTTAACAGCCACATTACAAAAGTCAATTTTGATCCCCGTAAATGATTATTGTTTTTTTATGACCCATCACTAATAATATGGCATCAGTGCATCCTTGCTGGGCCCCGGCTATTTATGTAACGCTAGCTATGTAGCACAGCCAGAAAAAGTAACCTTCACTTAGATGAACTTAGGTCCTCCAGATGACGATATATCATATAATTTCATTTTTCTTACTCAGATGCATTCTATAGTACCTAAACATGAAGTCCAGGCTACTTGTTTTTCAAACACTTAGCCCAAAGTTGTTGAAATGGTTCAATTTGTTGAAATCTCAACTGAGAGTCTGTCTGCTTTGTGGACACTGACATGTTGATTCAAAGATTCATGTTATTATCACTCAGTCACACTCATTCAGCTGACATGTTGATTCAAACATTCATGTTATTATCACTCAGTCACACTCATTCAGCTGACATGTTGATTCAAACATTCATGTTATTATCACTCAGTCACACTCATTCAGCTGACATGTTGATTCAAACATTATCGTTATTATCACTCAGTCACACTCATTCAGCTGACATGTTGATTCAAACATTATCGTTATTATCACTCAGTCACGTTCGATTCAGCATGTCAGCGTCCAGAAATTCTTAGTCGACTAATTAATCATGGGACTTTGTGGACTAATTGATTCGTTGATTTAATCAACAAATCTGAAAAAAATTCTCATGAAGTAGGACCTCTTCAAATCTAGTGCTTACCAGAGATGTGCTTATCATTCTTCAGGAAATATCTAAAAAAAGTAAAGGAAAACCTATAAAAACGGGCAATCAAAAAGGGGGGGCAGGCCTAGGAAAAATATTTGTAACAGTTTTGTTTGACAATTTTCAAAAACCTTAATATTCTTATGTGGTGTGTGTGTGTTTTTTGTTGTTGTTGTTTTTTCCCCATGCAAAAATCAACATACTTCCAAGGTCTAGCTGTGCAAAGGGATGTAGTTAACTTAGGCACTCTATACAACCCATTGATTAATACATTTATTTCATTCACACCCTGTTCCAGGTATGGTTTCGTCATTGCAGTCACCACCATTGACAACATTGGGGCCGGTGTAATACAGCCAGGCAGAGGGTTTGTCCTGTATCCAGTCAAGTACAAGGCCATCGTTTTCCGGCCCTTTAAGGGCGAAGTTGTGGATGCTGTGGTCACTCAAGTCAACAAGGTGATTTGGATAAAGCTGTCTGTCGGAGGTCCAACTCGCCCATGACCAGTCAAAGCCAGACACTATCTCTAATAATAAAGCACTGGCTATAGTATGTAGCCTCCGATCAGGTTAGCCTCAGAAGGCCCACTAGCATTACCAGTGGTTGTAGCTAATCAACATTGTCAGGGTTAATGTCACTACAGGTTCATGGCTTTTTCTGTTGTGCTGGTGGCACAGTGACATGATGAGATGCTTCTCTCTTGCACCCTTTTCATTTGTACTTTGATTAACAAAGGGTATGATGGTATCTTGTAGAAGTTGCATTGTGTCGTTTTCTTATGATAGAAATGTGTGAGGTTTCGTCCTGCTGTCACCAGAGGTGAAAGGAGAAAAGCTCCATATTGTTTCTTGGAGGTAGCGTGCGCCATCCACTGCCAGATTTGGGAAATTCATGCATTTAATTCACCTTGATAGAATGGAGGGCATACCATAGGATGAAGCATATTCCCTTGGTTATCAGAGACAGGAAATAAAAAGCAAAGAAATAAAAGTAAAAAGAAATCTTTTTTTTGTTTGTTTTTGCAAACACTGATTCATTTTGTAGAAACCTTTTCTTGATGCAGGGACATCCGTCTGCCATTAATTTAACACATTTTGGGGGTCGTTTTGTTCTGTGTTGCTGTTGTGCCAATGTTTTGGGATGTGTTACTCCCCCAAAGGAACCATGGTATGTCTCCTTCAAAATTGGTCAAAACTGGGTACCTTCAAGGGATAGTTCGGATTTTTGGACTTTCGGTTGTATGAAATACTTTCCAGTAGTGTAGTGGATGCAAAGCTATTAGCTTACTTGCTAGGGCTATCACTTTTTCCCAAAATCAAGTTTGAACGAATTCAAAGTGATATGGAATTCGTTCTAATTATATTGCGCTTTTATGTAATCAGAATCCTCATAATCATAACCCCCCTTTGGAGGGTTCTGATAATGCCTCTGATTATGAATTGTAAAGTATTGCCTTTGGACAGGTACTAGAGAGAGAGCGAGCGTTGTAATTGTGTATTGCCTCAGGACAGGCAACACTGCACCAGAAAGAGAGAGCGGGAGAGCGCAAGGCACTTCACAATTACAAACGCACTCATTATTTAATATCACAATTTACTCACTTCTTTCTTAATTTTGGAGGGTAATATGAAATGAGCTTCCTCCACGAGCAAAAGCATAGGAGCAAAACAAATCTCAGCGTGATAGAGAGTGTGGTCATGAGGGTTAATTATGTCAGCATATCCCAATAACGCTGTATGGCATGCAATAGTTCCATGACAGTGCGTTTTAGCAGCCAGGCAGCGTAAGAACACCATCTGTTGGAATACAAGGCACACTACTTTAAATGTGATTCTGGGACTTTGGAAAGCAGATTACAAAATTGTTAGTAGGTCAAGCCAGCGTTATCTGCAGTGCTCCAGTTTTCAATTTGATCACATCATTACAGTTTGAACTTTTAATATTTCACCAGGTTCGAACTTCGATTGAAAAGTGACAGAGTCTTTTGGTCGGAGTTCTGGCAGGGTTCCAAGCTAACCAAAAGCAAACGGGTTCCACACCACAACATGCAGGCAAAAGAGTTACCTATTTCTAACACAAAATCACCATCCTCCAGCACTGCTATTCTGCTATTCTGCTATTACTTGGCACTATGTTGTTTCTTGGAAAAAGCCGGTGTATTACTACACGCTGGAGCCGTTTCACTGGTAACGCGGCAGTTTCAAAATGCTGGTGGACTGTGGTTTTGTTTTGGAGGTGGGTAACCCTTTGCCTGCATGTTGTGGTGTGTATTAAAACTTTTTTGGTTTCATGATCCCGTTTCTGCCGTTTGGTGCCTGTCTAAAGCTTCCCGGTTCGCTCGGAACCCGGACAGAACTCCAACCACGGGACTCTGTAAGTAAGCTAATAGCTTTGGCTCCACTACACTACTGGCAAGTATTTCATACAATTTGATGTCCAAAATCCGAGCTATCCCTTAAAAGGATAAGGTCAGTGTAATTTTATTGTTTTCTTATTGTCAACATAGCCTACGGAAGGACCAAAACTCTGAACAACTCCACTGTTGTCCAACAATGGACAACATTGTTGTCACAGAGCCGTACTGTTTGATTTGGTCAGTATAATACATCATTGTGGTAAACACAGGCTTTGTACTTTTTCCCGAAACTACTGTATGAAGTGACATCGATTGCCTCGGGAGAAGGTCCAGTTCAGGCAGACTCGAGGCAATCACTGTCATTTCATAAAGTAATTTTGGGAAAAAGTACAATGCCCGTGTTCATCACAATGATTAATTATACTGACCAAAACAAACCGTGTGGTTCTGTGACTTGTTTTAGGACAACAATGGAGTTCTAAGACTTCTGGATATGAGCTATAATCTGGTGTTGGATGGATGGACCATACTTGTAAGTTGAAGAAATGCATTGTAGGTTTTGGTCTTTTCGTAGGCTATGTTGACAATAAGAAAAAAGAAAAAAAAATACACCGGCCTTAGCCATTAAAAACATGCTTCATACGGGTTCCTACCCATTTGAGTTTCAACTTCCTAATCAGAAATGTTACCCAAATAGGAGTATTCTTGGATTTGAGACTAGGCTAATGCTTTTACTTTCATTACAATAAATGGTCATGTTATGTCAATGTCACTGGATAGAGATGTGCCCCCATCTTCTCAGGTGGACATTTTAGAATGGCTGTACGTTTCTAGAGAGCGGTTGGCATGGTTTTTACTGGTAGTGTGCTGCTTGATACAAGTGCCAAGTGAACAGCAGAATAATACTAACAAGTACTTGAATTTAAAGAGCAAATACATTTATTTATTTGTTATGCTATATTCATGATACCACTTCATTATCTCAAGATAGGCATGTGTGAAAAGCTTAACCTGTTTATTGACAGAATCTGCAAATATGGCTGATTGCATCCCCATTCCCCATTAAATTTATTTTTCTGTGTTTCATGCAGGTTGGACTGTTTACAGAAATCGGCCCCATGTCTTGTTTCATCTCTCGTCATGTGAGTCTTCTAAACATCAAGTTTTAAACATCAAATAATGGCTCCTTGATATTGATTTTAAGTTCAATTCTGTTGTATTTCTCCCAACTATTGACCTCAAGACATGCATGCTTGACCAAGGGACTGGCATTGCAAATGGAATTGGTCCCCGGGTGCATGTCTGTGGCTGCAGAGAATAATTTCCCCATGAGGATTAATAAAGTATAACTTATTTCCTTTTTTGCAGTCCATTCCATCTGAGATGGAGTTTGACCCCAATTCCAATCCTCCTTGTTATAAGACAGTCGATGAGGTAAGATTATAGTAATAATATAGGTTGTTCATCAAATACTTGGCAAATGCCTCGTACCTAGCAGCATCACTGTCGTGCCCATGAAAATCGCATACGACTAAAATGCCATGCTAACCTCTTATGTGTCACTATGTTTTCTGAAGAGTTTTCTCATCATATCATACAGTACGTAAAGAAGAACCCCTCTCCTTCATGCATAGACACTGTATTAAGGCACAACAGAGCTACATTTCAGGAAAATAAATGCACCTCTGAGGTTAGCATGGCATTTTTGGCCAAACATGGTGATTTCAGCTACCACATGCTTCAGTAATGGTAAATGAATATGAATAAAGAATGTGACATACATTTTGTATAAAAGCAAGAATGACTTAGGACCCCAAAGTCAGAAATGCTGTCATTGTCCTTTTAAGAATGTTATCTTTTTTTCTTTCTCTTATAGGATATCGTAATCCAGCAAGATGATGAGATCCGACTTAAAATTGTGGGAACAAGAGTGGATAAAAATGACATTGTAAGTGAACTTAGTAGGCTAATATTGGCTTATCATGCCTCTCAACAGCCCAAAATACAAACATGTTTAACATTATGCAGGATCTGATATAACGATCCCTTGTGCTAAAAAAATTATATGGAAAGTGATAGAGAATTTCTATTCAAGATACAATGAATAATTTATTTCACATGTCAGACTATAGTTGTGGCATAGGTTGTCAGCTTTATTAGCAGTGACCTATTAATTAATTTAATTAATTGTATTTATTTATTTTCAGTTTGCCATCGGATCTCTCATGGATGATTATCTGGGTATGTATACCATAATACAGGGATTATTTTCATGGAAGTTTTCATGTCTAGGACCTCCAAATATATACACATTAGGCGACATGACCTTTGCCCTGGGGCCCTATCTTAGTTTTTACATAACTGTCTACTTGGAAGGTAATGGAGTGGGTGAAACCTATGATCAGTAAAGGCATTCTCATACTCATAATCACATCATCACATCATTCTCATTGTGATCATTTCTAATGGGGTGACAATGGCTCAGAAGGTAGAGCCGTCGTCTGGTAATCTGAAGGTTCCCGGTTCGATCCCTGGCTCCTCCTGGCAGCGTGTCGAAGTGTCCTTGAGCAAGACACTTAACCCCTAACTGCTCCCAACGAGCAGGTTGGCACCTTGCATGGTTGCCTCCGCTGTCATGTGTGAATGTGTGAGTGAATGGGTGCGTGTGAGGCATACGTTGTAAAGCGCTTTGAATAAAAGCGCTATATAAATGCAGTCCATTTACCATTTACTGAAAGAAATAAAAGTGAAATCAAACTACCTAGGAACCTCAAGGAATTGTGTGGTCTTCTGACCCCACTTTAAGGACTGCCTTTTGGTGTCCTCACCTCACCTACTGCTTCTTTACATAAGATATCTGCTTAACTGTAGCCACTACAGCTGCTTAGCCATTTGAGTTGGGGTGACAGACAAGATTTATTAGCATTATTATTATTATGAAATGTCTTTCTTGTTGCTTCAATCTGATAATCTGAAGCAAATTCCCATTTCATACCTTTACTCATTGGCTTTTTTCAAACTTGGATCTAGTACACTTGTGGGACAGGAAGTTTGTTTTTATGGATCTGATTTCTCCTAAGCACTGGTAGTTGGCTCCCAAAAATATGGTATGTTTGGTCCTCGTCAAATTGTAATGTCTGAAATTTCCAAGTTTACCACTAGGAAGTTGCACTTGAATGGTTGACCAAGTGGTAAATACTAGTGATAAATTCTGGCAAGTTCCATGATACCTTAGATTATGATTTGTTACATTTCAGTGACCTTTTATCTTTTGTGGTGCAAAACATATTTTTTATTAACATGGAGTATCATGAGACATCATCAGAAATATGATATTGACATACTGGGATGCCTAAAAGTTGATCTAACCACCTAATGTATTGTTGAATAATCTGGCTAAATCTGCTGCCTTGGATCTGATTGGTCCTGACTTTCTGATCGAACAAGTGCACCTGAACGCTATCACCTTGTATATATGACTTGGTCACATGATACATTTACAAAGTTATGAGTTGACAAGGACCGACCGAACGCACCATAACAATACAAGTGTGCATTTCCTAAACTTGTTTCCTGTCCTGTCATTCCAGGTCTTGTCAGCTGAATTCCCCTGGAGAAAGCATATTGGGATATTTTATGTAAACGTTTGCCATTTTCTGTCAAAAGGAGTATTTTTGTATACTGAGTGATGCGATAGGGTCACAAAATGGTGGAGCCCTGTAACTCATTTTATTTCATTATGCCACTATATGTGACGTTTATACTGTTTTGGGATTGATGGAAAGTAAGAAATGATTCAGCTCTAGGTTGTTATAGAATAAACTGCTATTATTCTCTCAGTATCATACTATCATTCATACATTAGAATTGCATCTTTTTTGTATTTGTAAACAAACTGTAATAAAAATGTTATTATTTGTTATGACAATGTTCTTGTCCACTTGTTAATAAGACAAATATTGTTACATGCCATGCCAGTGTGCACATCTTCAATGGTAACACAAATTATCAATATTTTTAGATGTAGACTCCAAATGTAGTTTTTGTAATAATGATTATGAAACTCTGATACATTTATTTTATGGTTGCTCTTATTCCATCAAACTTTAGACAAACTTGGTGGAATACTGAGGGAAACTAGTCAACAAATGGTGATTGACTGTAAACATTTTATTATGTAGCTAACATTGTCACCTTTTTGTATGCTTGAGATGAACTTTGTACTGATGTCTGATCATTTGTAATATAATGTTTTCGAAAAGGAAAAATAAACAAATGCATTTGTTTTAAATTAGTTTATTGAAAAACGATTTGAACTTCAAAAATACATACATAGAAAATGCACCTTTTCATTTAATCATAATCGGGCATATTGCAATTCTACAAAGTACCGGTATTTTGTCATAGGATGAATTTCGCCTATAACATTTTTGATGCGTAATGACCGTTCAACTGTATAAAACAATGAAAGTGAACGCTAAATTCCAGCGACCTACGCCCCACCCGGCTGTAAATACGTCAGTGGTGCGCGCCCTCGTTCTTCCTTTCTCTCATCCTGAAGATGGCGGCAGGGGTGAGTAAGATGGAGAGATGGCCAGTCATTGAGCTTTCTGTGATGTTTACTGCCTCAATCGGGGGGAAATCAGTCCCATCCGCACTCCCATTGAACACATTTACCTCCAAATGATCGTTTCTGTCTGTTTAGAAATATTTGTTTAGTTTATTTTGTAAGAATTTTGTATAGTATCCCTTCTAGCCCCCACTATCCTGACGTAGCATACAAACTCTAGGAATGACGCCCCTACCTTGCAGTGTCGTGTGCCACGTTAGCTTTGCTATTTCCAGGCTGAGCCAATTGGCAACGATTCTCCGCTATTTTTGTGTTTTTTTTCGGTTTCTGTTTTCTATTCTGCAGCTTATAAGAAGTTATTTATCCCTAAATCAAACGTGTATGCGAGCAATGTGTATTGTCTATGGTTATGCAAATGTAGACCACAGGCCGATGGAAAGGATGTCGACTAACGTTAGTTGGCCTATCTAGCAAGCTAATTGTCAAATGAACAGAAGGCAAGTTTTGCCTGGTTTGAGATTGACAGCCATTTGTAATTGCATATGGGCCATGATAGTTTTCAACAAACTTAAAATTAAAGCAACAGCTGCGAATTGCTAACGCTAACTCAGCCTTTCATTTCTTTTTTTACGGAGGGGTATCTTGAGCTAGGAAGTGTCTGGTATAGATGCTTGAAATGTGTAACCATTTTTATTTTAGTAATCTTATTGACATCTGTAGATTTGCTTGGTAACTTTATAACTGCATTTCTTACCTCTGTTGTCTCAGCCCTTTACATAGGCCCAAGTGGTTTAGCTGATGGGACCTCATGACTTCATCAGCCCCTACTGCATATGCGTTTTTATTTTGCAAAGTACAGTTTGATGTAAACAAACATCACTTGTACTGATATACATCAGTGGTGTGTCGCATAATGTTCTCTATTGGTAATGCTGCTTTGTCCTTTCTTTCTTTCTCCCTTCTCCCCAGACTCTGTATACGTACCCAGACAACTGGCGGGCCTTCAAGGCTCAGATTGCAGCCCAGTACAGTGGTGCTCGCCTCAATGTGGCCAGCAACCCCCCTGCTTTCACCTTCGGGCAGACGAACCGTACCCCTGGCTTCCTCAACAACTTCCCCTTGGGAAAGGTCAGTAGAGCTGTGATATTCAATCTGGTGAGCGGGATTACTACAGTTGTCCCAATTCCCATCATGAGTGGGGGACCATGTTAGTAGTTTCTCACAAAGTGCTATTTCGGTTCCGCCACCAGTTGTACATGTGAGTCAACCAGTCATGCACAAACTCTGATTTTATGCTGTGCAGCTACTGACGGGAGTTAGTGACAGCTTAACTGAAGTAGGAGAAAACCTGTTGAATGGCCTGGGGTAGGTTGAGGTTTGAGAACCCCTGTGCTACACGCATGTTCTGCAACTAATCCACTTTATTACATGGATACTCCTGACTTTCCCTTTCTATGTATCATATAGTAATCAGTAGGGCTTGCTGTGATCATGACCTCTTGTAATGATGATTATTTTCTGACAAATGATTGTGATTGATTTTAATGTCATTTGGCTTCAATCCAAAGTGTGCTTAGATGGGTGATGTTGTATGTTGCTTTGCAACAAGATCGAAGTTGCTCACTGCTACATTTCAATTCACAGATCCCAAACTCCACCCACGCTTGGTTACTGTTGCTACATTGGTCAAACGTCACTGGAAAAATTTAATAAAAGTTGCATAAAACGGATCAAATTGATTTTAAAGAATGTGCGCTCTCTGCATAGGTAAATTCAGTGTCATGCATCTAGAGAATTAAATTGATTGTTGCATGGCGCTGTCAATCTCTGGAGCTAAAAGTATGTCAATGGAGTTTCTCCCGATATAACATTATGGTTGGGGACTAGTGATATAGGCTACATGGTTAGGGACTTGCCATATAGAGTAACAGGAGTGGTCTACCTGCTAATTAGGTCTAAGCGGGCTTGCTACCTACTTAACATTACTTAAGTTACCACTAGCTTTCCCCTTAGGAGGGTAACGCTGCCCGTTTGCAGTTGCTGATCATCGGTTAATCGGAACAGAGTGTTATTGTGGATCGCAATAATGGTCTGTGGATAGTTCAGCAAAGGCTAATTTTCTAAAGCTAGTGTTTACCATGCTAGCTAGTAGTAGTAGCTAGCTGTTACTAGAACCCTGGGTAGCTAGCCATGCTCAGTCCTAGCAAGTAGTGTTGGCAGTCGTTAGCCTAAGTACATAGCTAATGTTACTTTTGTTTCAATGGCTGCCGAGGTGTGATTGGAGGGTCAAGAAAAGAAGGTGGAGCTCTTATCAGTCGGTTATAACATTGGAGCAAGGGAAATGATCATTGGTGAACTTCAAAGGGTTAGCGCAAAAAATAAAATTAGAAAGTTTGGCTATTTAACACATAGATTGATCTGAATCTAAGTAATAACTTAAAACGGTCATTATGCAAAATAATTGTGATTAGCTCATATGAGTGTGATCACGCGAGCAGCCGTAGTGGCCAGCAGCAGAAAAGATTATACATGCCAGGGTCTCCTCTAGCCATTTTTTGGCCGACCAACGTGGCCAATAAGATTCTAATTTACCAGCCAAATGTGAAATTTAACGGCCATGTATAGTACACATGCGTGTGTAATGCAGATACGTGTGTATGCAAAAATACCAGACGCATCGCCACCTTTTCATGCGGGCTAGTCTTGTGAGAGAGGGGCAGAGAAAAACGCATCATAGACGTATGTCTATGGCTACGTGATCCGTTGTGTCAGTCTGTTTTGACGACTATTCGTTTGTTGGACAGCGTTGGCGCTGTGTCCGTCTCTGCCAGATTTGTGTCCATTTTGATGGACAGACAAGTTTGGAGAGGGTGAACTTTTGGAACTGATGAATATGTTACCATCAGCAAAGCTGTTGTGTCTGCAAAGGCATGATTACATTAGGTTCTCATTAAAAAATAAACCAATGGACAGTAGGCCTAACTTCTGTCAATTGATTGAAGAATCAGTGTAGCCATAGCAATTTGTCAGATGCATTTTTGCTATTCCCAATCCAGAAGAGAGATCTCTCCCTCGTGAGGGGCAGGGGCCTGTGTGTGTGTGCAAGAGAGACCGACCCTGTGTTATTAATTGTACCTGTCGCGCGGGCCTGCTCTCTTTCGGGTGTGTGCTGTCCATGGGCATTACGCAATTACAACTATCCAAACCAATGACAAAAATGTTATACCGGCCAAGGTGGCCGTCAAAATTTCAGTTTACCGGCCAATTGAAATTCATATGCCGGCTAACGGAAACTCTGATACATGCACCATAATGACTGATAACATGTCAGTTTTGTTAGTTAGGGAAATATATTTGCAGATTGTCTGATACTGTGGTGAGCCATTACAAATGTCTGTATGAGAAACAACTGCTGTGCCTAAATGTGATATTTTTGTATTGCCACTGTTGTCTACCTTGTAGGTCCCCGCCTACCAGGGCGATGACGGTTTCTGTCTGTTTGAGAGTAACGCCATTGCTCACTACTGTAAGTGTCTTCTGCACCTTGTCTAAATGGAGAATTACTTAGATTCTTACTGAACAATTGTTGATGGTCTATGACGGAGAGTAGATCTTTCTGAAGTGCTTTGATAATTTGTCAATAACTAGCAGGATATATTAGCATTTTGAAACCTATTTGGCAAGTTTTCTTATGTAAAAGTATGCTTTTCATGCTGCATTATTTTAGCCCTTCATTTTGACTTGTGTAGAATACCACTAAATTGTCATGGTAACATTTGGATGTTTTTTGACTGAAAAAAAGTTCCTACTGAAGTGGCATCCTGCCTAGGGATTGCAGTTGCACTTTTAAGTACTTTATGCCATAGAAACAGAAGGTTTAGCTCAAATCGGGAGCCATTCTGTCCCCACGGTTTTGTTATCGTCTTGAAGCCTTGTCCTGACTATATCTTGTGTGTTGGTCTCCCTTCCCCCACCTACAGTGAGCAATGATGTCCTGCGTGGTGCTACTCCCCAGGCTGCAGCCCAGGTACTGCAGTGGGTGAGCTTCGCTGACGCAGAGATCATCCCTCCAGCCAGCGCATGGGTCTTCCCCACCCTAGGAATCATGCAATTCAACAAGCAGGTGTGTAACCTGGAATGTTCTCAGGGTAAGGTCTAGACATTATAGGAACTGGTTTGGAGCAGGGATCTAGGACAAATGGCAATTTTAACTGCACCTTCCAACAGCCACAGTGCCACACCCGCCTTTTATTGTGGTTTGGGCACCTGTATTGTAGCGAAAATAGCCACATGGGCATTATTTGCTGTGTATGGGTATGATGGTCATGCATCTAGGTACAAGACTCAGCCAGTACCCTTTTGTATTCCCAAGAACTAGGGCTGCCCTCTCTTAGTCTATTAATCGGTCGATTTGATCTTAGTTGACCAAGAATTTGAGTTATTACCTGAAATATTATCTCTGCTAAGGTTTTGGTTTAAAGAGGTAATTTTGTGTGATTGCATGTGGGGAACACAATTTTACAGAATTGTCTATTAAATCAACTGGTCACCAAATTCCATGAGTATTAATCCACTAAGAATTTCTTAAGCAGAGGACAGCCCTACAAGGATCCATACAATCGCAGTAAAGAACACACTCGGGCATTGCGACTTTTATACAACTCAAACGACTACGTGTTTTTAAAAAAAAAATGTTTTTATTGCTGTATCAGATACTGGTACATCATTAAATCTTTTGTAAATATATAATCCAACTTGGGTCGTTGTTTGTCTGCCCATGTCTCTACAGGCCACAGAGCAGGCTAAGGAGGACATCAAGAAGGTTCTGTCCCTGATGAACCAGCACCTGAACACCCGGACCTTCTTGGTTGGAGAGAGGGTCAGCCTGGCAGACATAAGCGTGGCCTGCTCCATGCTCTGGCTCTTCAAACAGGTCAGAGATAAGCACAGCAAGTCGCACACACAGACGCGCACAGAGACACTCACTCGGTGGCACTAGAAGCAGGATTACCCAGTTGGCCTGAAAGCGAAGAAATACTATCCATACGCATGTACAGAAGTATTGGCTGCAAGACTTTGAAATCGGTATCCAAGTTGTGACAAATGATTCAAAACATTAAGAATTGCATCTAATTCTTAGTTGGTTGTCTGGCTAACTGGTTAATCCTCCTGCTAGAGATGACACCTGATGAGGTATGATCACAAACACTGGCAGCTCTGATCGTGCACACACACACACACACACACACTCATGTTTGGGAATGTGGTCAGTTTGGCTCTTGAAGCCATTAAGATACTTATTTTAAAGTTGTGAAGTTTTCTGTGAGCGCAAAACGAACGCTATTGCAACCAAAAATGGATTAGCAAGTGAGTAACACTGGCCTGTAGGGAAGAAATGTTCAAGTTGGAATTTGAGTGAAGTCCCCCCCCACCTTAATTTCAATCAGTCAAATATATTTTGGACCGGACTGCCTCTCCCCTCCTGTAGGTCCTGGACCCTGCTTTCCGTCAGCCGTACCCCAATGTGACACGCTGGTTTGTTACCTGCATCAACCAGCCACAGTTCAAGGCTGTCCTTGGGGAGGTCAAGCTCTGCGAAAAGATGGCTCAGTTTGATGGTGAGTTTTTAGCAAGACTGTTCCATGGAATTTGTGAATGTCGTCTTTCCTCATCGTACCCAACATCCTAGAAGCTTTTTTTTTTGTCATTTGCTTCTGTAAATGGTATATTTTGTCCGTTTTGGTCAGTTTCCCATGTGTTGTGATTTTGCAGCAGTTCTGATTTGAATTATTTCTTCATGGTTGTCAGAAAATTAATTCTCAAAGGGATTAGAGTAATGGAGAGTGATAAGTCATTTGGGGGAAATAACCGTGGCGTAAGCTAAATATATTGGTTAGAAATGTCTAAACTTATTTGAAGTGTGTGTGGTTGATTACAAATATATTTATTTCCTGACTAGTAGTTAAACTTTATTTTTATTTAGTTTTATTCCACACATTGCTCTTATCTTGCAACATGCCAATGTTTCACAATGCTAACATTTCCAAAATCCCCAAGTCCCTTGCCAGACAGCAGTTAACAGAAAACATAATTTTCTCTGTTTTTCCAGCCAGGAAGTTCTCTGAGATGCAGCCCAAGAGAGAGGCCCCTCAGAAGAAAGAGAAGGGAGGAAAGGACGGAGCCAAGGAGAAGAAAGAGAAGAAAAAGGAGGAGAAGAAGCCTGCTCCCGCTGACGATGAGGATATGGATGAGTGTGAAGCTGCTCTGGCTTCTGAGCCCAAAACCAAGGACCCTTTCGCACACCTGTCAAAGAGGTGAGCATAGCCTTTAGGGCTGTCCTCCACTCAAATACTTAGTCCACTGTCCTCCACTAAAGAAATACTTAGTCCACTGTCCTCCACTCAAATACTTAGTCCACTGTCCTCCACTAAAGAAATACTTAGTCCACTGTCCTCCACTAAAATACTTAGTCCACTGTCCTCCACTCAAATACTTAGTCCACTGTCCTCCACTAAAGAAATACTTAGTCCACTGTCCTCCACTAAAGAAATACTTAGTCCACTGTCCTCCACTAAAATACTTAGTCCACTGTCCTCCACTAAAGAAATACTTAGTCCACTGCCCTCCACTAAAATACTTAGTCCACTGTCCTCCACTAAAATACTTAAGCCACTGCCCTCCACTAAAGAAATACGTAGTTGACTAATAGTCATAGTATTTGTTGACTAATTGATGAGTTGATTTCAGCTACAAATCTGTAAAATTTAGTTTTCCACATGCAATAATGCAGGAGTGGCCTTTGGATCAATTACATTATGGTCTTAACTGTGTTCACATGCAGAAAACCCCCTGTCACACTGGGCAAGGCGGTGTCCTTTCATGACACTGAATCCTATATCTGGCAGGGGAAGAGAGACTAGAGTCCATATTCATCTCAGCCATCTCTGTCTGGTGAGGAAAAAGGCTGGTTCATGCTATGGGCACATGTTGGCACAGGATCTATCGATTGATTTCAGGGTAGTCAATAAATCTTCATTTTAAGATGTAGGTTGTGGTAACTAGTCATTAATACACTCAACAGGGCTGTCGTTGTTTGACCAGGATTAGTACTCAAACTCTATGACCCAATGTTTTCTGAGCGTTATGGAGGTCACCTACAAACAGTTCCCTCCCTTGCATATTTTTTCCCCTCATCATGTTAGTGAAGCAACAGTTAGAGACGCGAGCAGTGTAGTCGATTCATAGAGTAATGGGTTGGTTTGGTTTGTAAGCATGAGATTTAGAGATGATCTGCATGAGTGCATGTGGGAAACAATTTTACAGATTTGTTGATTTTTAACTCTACTTATCAGACTATTAGGCGACTTAAGAATTTCTGTAGTCGAGGACAGCCCTAGAGCAGCGCGAGCTTCTCCCCGTTGTAGAGTGTATATACATCTCATTACCCCTCTCTCTCTACCGCAGCACCTTTGTCTTGGACGAGTTCAAGAGAAAGTATTCCAACGAGGACACCATGACCGTAGCTATCCCTCACTTCTGGGAGCACTTTGACCGCGAGGGCTTTTCCATCTGGTTCGCTGAGTACAAATACCCAGAGGAGCTCGCCATGACCTTCATGAGCTGCAATCTAATCACAGGTGAGGCCCCACAGTTACCACTGCACTCTACAACAATGACAGTTCTAGACTAATGGCATGATGATGTGTGTGTGTGTGTGTGTGTCATGAGCAGCAATCTCATTGCAGGCGAGTCCTCTCTGCAGTCGCTGCACTCAGGAAGAAATGCATTTCTAGTCATAAAAGCATGATGGTGTGTAGCCATGGTGACTGCGATCCCAACATGGTCTCGGTCATGACAGGGGACCAATTTGGCAGTCGAGATTTTAACTCCATTCCTTACGGCTGTATCCAGAGTGTCCATTCTAAGCGTACACAGACTTTCATAATGTTACTTGCCACTGATTTCCTGTGTGTTTGTCCTCAAAGTATTCCAATAAGTATTTTCTGACCAAAATGTAACCATTTTGCTTCGCCGTCTTGCTACTTGTCACCAGGGAAACTATATGTCCTTGATTCGTTCTCCTCATTGTTGTCAATGTACTATCAAAGACAAACACTTGGGGAATCTGTTCTAAGTAACATCATGAAAGTATATGTACATCTAGAATGGACATTGATGCAGCCATTGTGACATTAGGAGTGGAGTTAAAATCTTGATTGCCGAATGAATGGTCTCCTGCAGAGTCATTTTGTTACCAGAACGTGGCCAGGTTGTAGTATGGATGCCATGTTGTGGCCACATTATCAATTAATTAGACGCATGTTTTTGTCCCCCCCCCACACACACACACTTGGATAGGTTCCTTGGTTTGGAGTTAATCGGACATTAGCTGCAAGATCTAGCCTACAGCCATATACCTTGCTTTCACACCGCCAGTCTAGAAAAAATAGTCTAGGTCTCCTGAGGTCGTATGCTGAGTTAACAGCAAGTTGTCTATGCGTAGTGCATAGATACTTAACAAAACTACAACCATAGCAGAGACTATATGGGCCAAAGTATAATTTGTTCTGATTGATGTTTTCAGTGTTTCTATTGCCATATAGATGGAGATTAACCAAACGATCAGAACAATAGCTGCCCATCTATACTGTACACTGCCATTCCACATTATTTGGTAGTTTAAATCTCTACATTTGCTGCTGTTCAGCCTTTTGAAAAGTGAAGTCATGACTGTCATGGTCACGGGCATTTGAAAAAGAAAAATCATACACTATAATACTGCAGTCATGTTGGTATTTCATACCCTCTGTTGTTGTTATTCCTTTAGCCTCTGTATAATAAAAATAACCTCATTCAAGTGGTCAGTCAAGTTTGCTGAGCGAAACACAGGAGTCTCATCTGCCAGATGTTCTCTTTATCTTTGAGTGAGCTGGGCTTGATGGTCAATGACAATGAGCTGCATTCTCTGAGTGAACAAACATGCCCACAATATATAACAAAATTACATGAAAGGCCATGGCCAATTAGAAATAGGTCAGTTATGTTCAGTGAGTGAAGCAAATAAAAGCCAGAGCTAATGATTGGATGTTTTACAGTATGGGAGAAACCATAATCCTAAGATGAAAAAACTTCAGGCACTGATGGAAGTGATTGTTGGGACTGACTGAAAAATAATTTTCAAAAGCATAAGCAGTGACTGCAATGTAGAGAGAAAAAAAACTTGAAGAAATGACTCTTGACAGCTGAGACGCACACCTTGGATGAAGTAAAAAAAAAAAAAAAAAAAAAATTATAAATAATCGTTTGACATAAAATTGGAATCCAAAGAATATCACTTGAAGGCAGTACTAGGTGCAGCTTATCAGGTGGAAGGAACAATATGAAGTTATCTGATTTGGGAAAAAGTTTAATGCATGAAGAGCTATGAATGTTCTCTTGATCAAGGCAGCAGATCACTCAACGTAGCTGTGTCGGGGTCTTGGGCTGTATGTTAACTTGTCAGTACATCTGACAAACTTTACTATTCGGATACAATTAAAACCTCTAGACAAAACAAATTCAACAGTTCACACACAGAAAACCCCCTGTCACACTGGGCAAGGCGGTGTCCTTTCATGACACTGAATCCTATATCTGGCAGGGGAAGAGAGACTAGAGTCCATATTCATCCCAGCCATCTCTGTCTGGTGAGGAAA
>OMKL01065120.1:0-12019 GCA_900302295.1 Parasudis fraserbrunneri | reverse complement strand
CCTGCAGGACCTCTGCAGCCACCTTGTGCAGGTGGTTGATCAGATGGGAGGGTGTGAGGTCTCCTTCAGCCTCCTGGTTGCCCAGGTACTGCAGAATCTCCTTGGCACACATGTGGAAGCCGGAGCGGAACATTTCCTCCGTCTTCTCCTGACTGATAGCAGGCTGGTCTACATACACAGAAGAACACACACAAACAGTCAGAAACACTCCAACTCTCCATGAAGGGAAAATCTGAAGTTAATCACACGATGCTGATTTATTTTTGTCTGTTCAACCACACACATTCTTGTAAATAGACCCATGTCCCCATATTGCTTCAATGTCTCATTATAAGACTGTCCCAAAGACAGTTCCTCGGTGTGTGGTTAACATCTACATTAAAACCAGCAAGAGTCTACATTAACACTCACTTATTTGCATGCAGCTCGGCAGAATAATGTGAGTGTGAGTGTGTGTGTGTGTGTGTGTGTGTGTGTGTGTGTGTGTGTGTGTCTGTGCGATGTCCTGCTCACCAATTTGCATGCCATTCTGCAGGGCGAGGATCTTCTGTTGCTGCTGCTCCAGAAGTGAGGAGAGGGCTTTCACGTGCTTCAGCGTGAGCTCTAAAACCACAGCCTTCTCCAGATGGCCCAGAGTCTAAAGGAGAGACAAACTGTCAGCTCATCCTCATCTCTTATATAACAGAGAGAAACTACACCCTACCATTTAAAAAAAGGGGGTTGGCTGCCGTTCACACATCAGAGTCAACAACACAACTAATCAACTAATATAACAATTTAATGATAGAAGAAGTAGGCCTATAGGAATGGCTTGGGATCACACATTTCAGGGACAAATCCATTACATGTTGTGTGCTATTATACATGTTATTTATTAGAAATAATGAATTTCAGGTTATATCAACAATACAATCTAGACTATATCTAGAACAAATGAGAAGTACAAGCCTAACGGTAGATTTTCCAAAGTTATTCACTCAACCGACGTTCGTTCATTCATTCAAAATACGCATTTTGGAAAAAGGGTGCAATACCACTAGATAGCCACTCGATGGAGCATGTCACCAAGGGCGTGCATACTACAGTGTCACACACTCCCAGGGATGAACTTACCGTGAGTTTAAGGTGCTCTGGCAATAAATCTTTCAACTGAGCGATGCACTCATTTATTCGGTCTCGCCGTTTCTTCTCAATAAGTCTGTGAGGCAGCTTGTAGGTTTCCTGTCAGTATAAGAACAGAGTTGTGTGAATTCAAGTGATCTGCAACTACATAGTTCACAATGGAAAGATGCAGTTACACTGATAGGGAGGACTCCGTGAGTTATGTCATAGCAGAAAATAGGTCAACCACGTAGTCTTCGGGGCATATGACTACAGCAGCCGTATTTGCCGCATTTTATGCTACATTTTATATGAAAATCAAGTTTTAGACATATTAAAATATCCATGAATATGACAAGACTTTTAAAATTATTGTTATTATTATATTGAATTAACAAACCTTGCTTTCCTCCCCTCTCTTCATCCCCCGCCGGGGTTTATAAACGTACATCGGGAAATCCATCCTAAAGAAGCAAAGAAAGCACAACTGTGAGCAATGAGGTACTGGTTTGGCGAAGCTGTGTAATAACGTAGTCTCTAATATGAAAAGACATTGTAAAAGACAAAAGAGCTGTTCTGGTGAAGGCATTTGTTTTTCAAACTTCAACTTACCCTTGCATATCTGACAGCTCAGACGACTGGTGCTTGGGCAGAGGTGGTGGCGGCGCGCTTGGAATTCGTTCCATTCTCTTTACTCCAATTACGCAGGCAAAGTCAAGGTACTGTTCCAGTGCAATCACTAATGCATACGCATTTATGAATTTTGATCAAAAATAGCTGTCAATCACTTGTCAGTAAACTGCGTTAAAGTGTTTCAATCGTCAAAAATTCAAGATGCTCAAAATGTCATTATTTCATCTCTTTTTTATGTTAAGATTTTTTAGGACAAGTGTATCCCCGCGATCTACACGTCGATCAGCCAGCAGTGGTCCGGTGGCAGAAAGCTTCCCTCGGTGGTGCGTTGGGAAAATGGGGGAGGACAGAGCGACGTGTTAAATAAACCTTCTGACTCTAGCTCTGACTGACCTACCTCTGTCACATGAGGCTCACGTGTTAAACGGCGCTGTGTGCTTGGCGAAGGGACAGCCCATTTTCTACCGATAAGGAGCTTCAGTGGGCGGTCGGCGGCGTACGTCAGACCGGAGGGCGGTGTCCCGGGTCCCGTGTACCTCCATGCTGAACTGTATGGAAACAAGGCTCCGCGCGCCACGGCACAGGAACGTGCTGGCGAGCAGTACCAATGTTGAACAGGCTTGGAAGCATGCACAACAGTGTTTGTGATTATGAAGCATGATGGCTGAATAAAGCCAGCTGCATATTGCATTTAGTTAGAAAAATACTTACACATGGCCTACTGTAAGGATAGTGAATCTGTTTCTTCCACACCAAGCGCAGGCATATACAGGGCGTTCCCGTTGGGGACTAGGGGCCATTAAAATGATCAGCAAAATTGGCAAATTTAGAAACAAAGCTGCCTAAGTCGGGAGTTGGGAGAACGTTGTCGGAAAATAACATCAATTTTAGGCACCATATGCCTAACAAAAAATAAACTCAACCAACAAATTAAGCAAAATTTTATACATTCTCGTTCCCGATAGTTTTTATGAGAAGATGATTTATCACTCTAGCGCTGCTGTGCCACCCAATAGAGCTTAGGCAACTTTTGGATCGGTTTGGATGGTAACATCCAAAAGCTTGTTTTCACCAGGCTAAACCAATCTGCAATTCAATGACACAACAATGGACCGAAATGTTTAGCAGCCTTAATATTGATACACTAGCTTAACTTAGCGTTAGCATAAAGGTCGTGCGTAAAAGTTAGGTCAACGATGATGCAATCATTAACTGCCAAAACTCCATAAAAATCTGTCGATCCCCATTGGGCCTGGCAGCTTACTTAGCAGCAGAACCATCTGTTTGTCCACGTGCACCTGTCTGGATGAGTGTCTGAAGTCAGGCTGATGTGTTGTCGCGCGCACCACACCGGTTGTCACGTTGATCTCCTCATGGCCTCGGGGCCTGCTGAGTACTGAGGGCACATTAGGCACACGGCTGCAACAGCTGCTCTGCACGGGCTGTAAAGACAATAAAGGCATACGATTTCTTGCATAGGCTATACTAGGCTACTTGAAATGATAACGCGTTTGGTTTGACCCAGCAAAATTATCAACATAAGGATACAAACATTTGTAGTTTTAACTCAATAACTCTCAAGCCAAACACATTTGTACAAGTCAGTTTATAGTTTTGGGATATGTGTGAGATTATGAGCAGTCTGACAGTTTAATTGGGGCTAACTGGTTTCAAACCAGTGACTCACCACTAGACACACCCAGCCTCCCAGATCAAAATCTGTAGCTTTTGTGAAAATTCACAAAATAAATGTTTTGATGATGTAAATAAAAAAATAAAATAAAAAAAGATTGCCTCTGGACTACTGGCACTAATAAATCAAATCCTAGAATCCAATCAAAAATCCTGCCATGGTCATAGAAATGCAAGAGGAAATCTTAACTCTACCCGTTTGCCCCAAATAGGCCATCAGACAATTTTAGAAGAGTGGGGGAGAGAAAAATAATATTTATTTTGTTCATACACCCTTCTTACAGCACAGACAAGTTTCATATCTAAGTAGTCGCAGTAGTAACTCTGCTCCCTAAGGCATCTGTACACTTTCTAAAGGGAAGTCTTGTAAGGCTGATAAACTCATTTAACCAAAGGATCATAAACTAATTTCAAGAATGCCATGCGTTTACATCGAAAAGTGGGCCAATACGATGTAATTAGAAATGACCATGACACACATGTCACACAGTGATCTAATCTTGAAATAATGAGATAACTCCTGGGAATGGAGACCACTATGGAAAGCCCCCTGGACACGATTTAGGCAAATGGTACACAATAAAAATCATCTCAACGTTTGATTTAATACAACAAACCTGATAGGCCCTGAGAGCTACTGTATGTCCTCCTTATTGATAACCTTATTTCTCTTCAGAATTCTTGACTTTCTAAGATTCATGGAGAGAGGTAATGTTACAAAATGTCACAGACTTGATGAATAGTGGTCTCAACATGAGGGTAGAATCATTTGCTTCCAGCTAGACTCAACATCACATGTTCTTGACAAAGCACACAGTGAATTAAAACAAATGAACTGAATGTTTATCTCTTGATTTATTCTTATTGTCTTTAAAGGTATAATCTGTAATGCTGTCAAATGGTGACCTCTAGGCAAAAGAGCCCCACTTGGTATTGCGCTTTGTTTACTTTTTTGTTTTGGTCTGACATGTGGGTTGGAGTTTATTAAATTATTATACTGTGAATTTCTCCAGACCTTTCTCAGTAGAGCCTGAGGTGTGACCAGCAGTAACAAACCCTCCCCTATACCTGCTCAAATCCAATCCACACATCAGACAAAAACAAAAACTGTATACAAAGCGCAGCACCATATTGTCATCTTTTGTCTAGAGATCGCTGTTTGACAACATTACAGATTGTACCTTTAAGGAGATTCTTAAAAACCTGTGTCTTCATTTATTTGTGTCAAAGCATATCATCATGAGACATTTCCTTATTTTGTCAACTAATTGTTTTAAAGATAAAGGTAAAGACTCTAATGAAACATAACTTGACTGCTCAAAATTCAGGATTCTGGATTTCGTGACTACATTCACTTACAAAGGCTCAGGGATGCAGCCAGGTTTTGTAATGTAACAATGTTTTACATAAACTACTGTATAAATATGGAAATATGAAAAACATGCAAGAGGAAAACAAAGGACCAAGGACTGTTTGTAGCACAAGCTCAAACATCATAAATGTTGTGCATTCTAAAATCCATTACCCTGAGGTCATAGCCATTGTGCTGTAGGCTAATGGCCATCTCTCTCTTTGTCTTGGTGAGTCAACCCACTCTGACCCTCTGGCCAACCTTGTCACAGACTTAAACAGGAACTAGTTCTGTTCGGGTGTTTTCAATGAGGCACGAGGTCAGACTGTGAAAACATCAAAGGAACATTGGATTTGGTTGACTTTAAACCCTGTGTTGAATAATAACATCAAAGCCCATTTCTAATTGGCAGTGGTTCTGAATGGTAATGCTTGTCAAAATTTCAGTCACAAGTGTTCGTTTTTCAAGGACTGTGAAGTGAGGTAATGTCATTTTCTATGGTGCCACAGTATATTCCATACACATAAGGCCTATCAGCCCATGGTGAGAGAACATTCTTACATGACAAAAGCATTGTGTTAAAGGTGAGAGATTTGGTAACATTTGCAAAGCCTGCACTTCCTTTACAAAGCATGATGTGATTCTTAGAATTATTCTATCTGATGTCTTCACAAATCAGAACCAAATCATTCTGAGGCACTGTGAAACAAATGCAAGCCTAGAAGATAATCATTTGAACAGAAAATATGTTTGTTAACAAAATTGCAGGGCCTGCCATTGTAAACAACAATGAAACAGTAACTTTCTAGCTTCAAACAGTGTTCCAGGGACCCAATTTTATCCAGTTATGAAAACATACCATAGAATGTCTTCGATGTTTCGGAGTTTCCCAAAACTGCATAGTGTACCTTTAAGAAATGTCTGTTATAATAGGCATGGCACCTGTGGGCTATATATTCCTGTGATCAAATCCAAAAGTCCCCCCGGGTAGATTATTTTATGCACCCAGCAGCATAATGAGGAGTTTAAGTGCGCTGTAGCACTTCCTCATTTGCAGACAGCCTACAAGATCAGATTTCACAGTTATTGTTGTGGCATTCCCCTAAATCCGTTTCTGTATGTGTGGGCCTCTTCATTCAGCTTTTGCTGCAGTTGGCAGAGCCAGGGAAGAATGGCAGTACTCTCGTTATAATTGGATAAGCAGTTACATGCATCATATGATACACATTGAAGAAGCAAACATAAATCCAGACCATAGGTGCATGGAGACGCCTTGGAGGAATGTTTCCCTAGCGACATAGTAAATCAGTTTTATCACATAATTGTTCATCTCTTTGTCTCGACTTCCCCAGTGATAAAATATAATCCGTACACTCATTAGATTTCTTAAACGCATCTTTATTAAATAGACTCCAAAGAATGGAATGTACATTTCAGACACAAAACCTCAGTCAAATTAATATAAAAGTTGAGTTTGGTCAAATGGCACTCCAAATAACTTCTATTAATTCTTTGTGTTTCTGTTTGTGTGTGTGTGTGTGTGTGTGTGTGTGTGTGTGTGTGTGTGTGTGTTTTACATTGACACCTAGTTCAAACCCATACCATGGAGGCCATTTTAGAAAGTGACAAATCGAGTGAAAATAACATTCATTCATGTGCTACAGACAAAAATGATATAATATCAGTGCTCAAAGACTAAATAGCATTAATGGATGATTACACAAGTAAATCAGTGCCAACATATCAAGCAACGGGATACCATAGTACCACTTCAGTGTTATCTTTGCTCCCAGAATCCATATAAACATGGTTCCTGACTCCTACCACTGACATAAAGCACTACATGGCATTCCCAATGACCTAAACGTGAAACAACCAAAGAACGTGTTCCCTCCCTCTTCACAGGAAGTCAGCATCACTTCTCACAATAACATCTGAGGAAATCTGAGCTGAGTTCTAATAGCTCCATGTATTTCAATCAAGCACCAACACTTTGGTATCTTTCTGAATTCAAATTTGACCTCACACAGGTTCTCAAACTGAACCTAAAGCTTCCTGGAATGACTGTGACCATAATCTTACAGTATAAGGAATTATGGAAGTGTAATAATTAATTTATATAGCAGTATGCCCTAAAATAAAATGTGTTACTTTTAGAAACACTTGTGTAGTCCTATCATAGCATTTAGAAATGTTGAAAAATATAGTGAACTCTTAGGACAGCTTTCAAGAAAATGGTTTCTTTCCATCAAATTTTAAATACATGATCTTATAATTTCGAATATAAAAGCAAATAAACAAATTCCAAAAATAAGTCTTTCTCCTTCAGACATTGCATATCATTAACGGGGCACTTCCCTGAAAAACAGAGCTGATTTATTTTGCACACAATGTCAGTTTTACACACATTCATTTAGTTATTCATTACAGTTATTGAGAGTTCGTGAGTTAGAATATGTCCTCCTGTGATGTCATCGGAGGACACTGAATCCTTGTGTTGTGTTAATTACAACTAGCAATCCATATTGCAATCCCAATTGCTGTTTTCTCATCTACATCATTTCACTGAGCTGCAATTAACACAACACAAGGATTCAGTGTCCCTCGATGGAGGACATATTCAAACTCATTAGCGCTCAATAAATGTTGATCTAAATGAATGTGTGCAAAACTGAGATTGTGCAAAATAAATCAGCACTGGGTTTTTTTCAGCAAAGTGCCCCTTTAAGTATTCCTACTGCAGTCATACAAAAGCACTACATGAAATACTGTTTACCCAACAGGTATCAAACAATCTTTCAACCCCACTGTAGGACCTGAGTTTGCTGGTGCAAAGTGAAGGCTTTAAGCCTCAGTACAAGGCCACTTGAGAGGAATACATTCTCAGGTACAATGGCTGAACTTTGGCATGCTTTCTGAGTGGCGAGTACAACGGAGAAGGCATTAAGGGTAGTAATATTGAAGTCAGTATGTTCAGGACTGGCTTCTCCTCATGTCCTGGGGCACTTAGTGCACACTCCAACCTACAACAGGTATATCCACACCACACACCACGAGTAACATAGTTACTCAATTACAATAATGTCCCCTGCACACTACACACCGCCACCAGAAGCACATAGCCTCCGGAAACACTTGCTGTAGGAGTGTGCCTTGTGAAGTATACAGTCAGACATCATCCTACACTCACATCGAAGACAGACATACTGTATACACGTGCTTTGGCATTCTCTCGTCTAACACATTATCGGTAGACTGTTAGAAGTGCTCAGGCACTGTCGGAGCCAGCCCCTGGTCCTCAGGGGTCCTCAGGCAGGCTGCTGGGGGTTGATATTCAGGTGAGGAGGGTGACCCAGTAGGCCGATCCTCTGCTTCTGCTTCCTCTGCTCTGTCATCTGAACAGGGATACATAGAACAAAAAAACAGAGTCACATTATTATGTAATCTGTCTGTAGAGTGGGCTTGGGCTCAATTCACTTTGGGGCACTCTATTAAATATGTCTGCCCCCATGTGTGAAGCCATCTTGTCTATCTAAATAAATGTAATATTCTCAAATCCAAATATACCTATGAAATCCAATCCTTGCCTCAAAAAGATGCTTGATTGATTTTGATTATTTGATTAAATCTTTGAAATGTATTAACGATAATAAAAGAGAGTCTGTAGTGACATTTTATAATGAATTATTCAAAAGTGATACTCATTTTATGCTGAATTGTCCAAATCCATGTCTAATGTAAAGTGTACAAATCTAGTCCAATGTACCCAATACAGTTTTTAATGGCTTAAAAAAAATTCTACATCAGTTCAAAGTTGAACATGTTGCATGCCTCGCCTGTGAACACTATAACCTCTTGAGTTAATACACACTACTCCTTGACCCCACCCAGCACTTCCTCCATCTCTGATCTTTTTTCTCGCGATCAACATTTTTACTGTTTTACAAATTAAATGTAAAGAAAATTTCTCTCTCTCTCTCTTTCTCT
Organism: Parasudis fraserbrunneri; assembly: GCA_900302295.1. NCBI lineage: Eukaryota > Metazoa > Chordata > Actinopteri > Aulopiformes > Chlorophthalmidae > Parasudis > Parasudis fraserbrunneri. The sequence continues at coordinate 3,255 of OMKL01065120.1, read as the reverse complement.
CTCTCTCTCTCTCTCTCTCTCTCTCTAAATGAAAAATAAATGGGGACATACAACAACCAAAAATACAAACAAGTACGGACCTGTACTCCCGAGTTGTATTATACAGTTCGGATAATATGCAAAGTTAAAGGAGTAGGGATCCACATGCAACACACAAATACACACGCATATAGACACATACATACATATCCACCCTCCCAACCACCCACCCACCCATAGACACGCACACACACAAAGACATTTACAGAGATATACATAGTATGGACAGTTGCACTAATCCCTAGCAGTAATAAAAATTTATATATATATATACGTATATATATGCAAATTATATATATAAAAAAATGTAATACAAAAAAAAGGGACAAGAAGAAAGGGTTATGGGTAAAACCATACAGGGAGCTATAGCCAAGTGAGGGTTCAGTCATCAAGCAAGTAGATAATCAATAAGGGAAAGGGGGGGGGTGCTAGACTATTGGTCTCATATACATGAGAGTACTGACAAAATCATTGGATCTCAGATTCCATTTCACCCACAGTTATCTGGGGGATCCCTCTCTTCTGCAGTGCCTCCCCCCTTTTAAGGCAGGCTGGGTCCAGACTGCACTTATACTGCGAAGGAGGCTACTGGTACAGCAATGGAAATCAGCTCATGTTTCCTCTTTGGGGGAATGATACCTGCTGCTCAGCAAAACTGCAGCTTTTGAGAGGCTTCACTTAAGTCTTCTGCATAGAATAGACAATTATTTATTGAAATGGGAAAGTTACCTACGACACGTAGAAGGCCCCTGAAACTACCCCATTCCCAAGCTCAACCCCCTCCTTTCCCGTCTCTGATCTGAGTTATGTCCAAACAAACCGGTTGAGCACAAGAGAGACTTTCACTTGAACTATTTCTAATTCTTCTGCCTGATTGACTTCATTGATAAACATAAACATCAAGCTGCTCTAACCTCCTCAAAGGGAAACTGTCACAGTGCACTACAGTATGGCATGTCCTGGAACTCTCAAATTAAACAAACAAACACTAAATCTAAAGTAGGAGCAGATGAATAAATCGAGCAATGTTTTTTGTTTGACTAATGACTAATTAGTCATGGTATTATGCTAATTGTACAGAAATAATAGAAATTAAAGTAATTTATGGGGCCAGCTGTAGCGTTGTGCTTAGGGAAGCAAGCCTGTGGTAGGAGAGAAAAGTTGATGAATGGAGAGCTACAAACATTGTAAGTAAGTGCTACTGTACTGATATGCCCTCGAAAGTCAAGGCTTCAGTGAATGTGGTGGTGATAGGGTAATCCTGTGGGCATCGAGGAGAATGTGCATGTATTCATTCACCCTCTGTGACCACAACTTCCCCTCGGCCATTGCGGAAAAAAAAGAGGTCTCAGTCAACCTGACCGGGTAAAATAAGAGGCACAAAAAAAAGAACAAGGACTGCTTTATTTATGATAAATATATATATATATATATTTTTACCTGCTCCTTGAGCTCAGTGAGCTGCCCAGACAGGTTGGCCACCAGCCTCATGGCGGACTCCAGCTTTTCCTGCAAGTTCCTGATCTCATTCTGCTCGCCTTCTGCATCGCTGCTGACCAACGACATGGCACGCATCCGCGGGAACCAGTCCAGGTTATGCTCCTGTGGGACAACCAATCACAGCAGGGCAAAGCTCATCAGACATCTGATCTGTTTTCATCTCCCATCTAAGTGGTGAGTCAGGTTTATCGGAAGATAGAACTGACCCCTGACCTGCTCTCAAGGCCACTGCCAAAGAGTTAGGCATTGTGGAGAGAATGGGATATCTGTAACGTAAATAGGAGTGCGCTACTAATTATACCTGTTCAAGTGTTTAGTGTTAACATATAAATACCAACTCACTGAGGCACTGTAGGATATAAGCAGCAGAAGAAAAAGGTCTAGTTCTCACATGACTTTTCTGCTGCAAAAATAACAACAGAGACCAGACTGTGATAGAGAATGCAGACAACACGGGGCTGGAATGCCCAGTAATCGGTCCACATTTCCTTCGGATCCTTATCATATCTTTGATCTGAGGGCTGGGTAGTGTCTGTGTGTGCTGTCTTCCTGTTTGGTTGCACCAATGTGTTTGTATCATCAAGTGTGTATGAGTGATGTCTCTGTCAGTTGTGGGTGGAGGGACACCGCCCTGTGTGTGTGTGTGTGTATGTGTATGCGCCTGTATAAGTGAGCCAGAGCATGTCTGAAAGTCTGAGTCAGTGGCCTGGCTTGTTGAACTTTGACATTCTTGGGTCACAAGGATAAGACACTGGACCAGAAATGTGACACAGGGGGAAACAGGCATCTCACATACTCATTGGTCAATGCCTCGGAGAGAGACACTTAAGTACACGCTCATCAAGCAGCCAAGCCATCCACTCCCTCCACAGAGCAAGCGTTTAGCTCCTGAAAGAACAGGGAGATAAATATGCACGGGGCTATCCAAGGTCAGCAAGTAGTCAGGGGACTTGGCTGAGTAAACAAGCCACACGTCTTTGGCCCCGCTTGCACTGTGCAGACCTCAGCTCAACCCTCCGCTGTTGCTGCTTGTATGTATAGCTACAGTGTAGAATGTTCCCTCCAGCTGTGGTTTATATTACTGACCTGCTGGCATGGAGACCTGCATGAAGAATGCAGATCATATTAGCCTTACAAAAAAGTATCATGGTGGTTTGATGGTCATTTTAATTTTACCATGGTAACAGGCATTGTAAAAATAATTTACCATGGTACTGCCATGATAAAAGTCATGTATCACCATGATACCAATTTTGTACTTAATCCAGTTTAAACCCTGATACAGATGGTAATATAAATACCATGATACTTTTTCATGAGGGTACCTCCAAGACTGCAGTTTGATACTAAGTTAATGTAATTGATTTACCTGAATCAAAAGCACACCATCATCTGAGCTGTTGGTTGGTCGGTTCTAAGTGGAGTGGTTGTATTAATTTTTGTCTCTGTAATATCTCAGTCTTATATATCGTTTGATTTGACCTACGGATTCAAATAAAATCATTTTAAATGTGTCTCTGTGTGTTTTTACCTTGATCATCTCGGCCACGTAGCTCTCAGGGCCTGTGTACTCCGTGTGTTTTTACCTTGATCATCTCGGCCACGTAGCTCTCAGGGCCTGTGTACTCCGTGGAGTCCTTCACCTTCACCAGGACGATGAAGAAGAGGTAGTGCCACATGTTGTGTTCCTCTTTAATGTGTTCCTCAAATGTCACC
>OMKL01065117.1:4669-20070 GCA_900302295.1 Parasudis fraserbrunneri | reverse complement strand
ACCTAGCATACATGAGGTTTGTAGTTTGTGATGAGACTGGAACAAACCTCTGTCACGCATAATGTTTTTATGTAATCGTTTTGTTTTCCTCTATAGCCTGATTATGACAGGGCAAGTCACAAGAGGCTAATTACATCTGGCTGATAGCTGATGAGAAATATTATATAGATTATATTATTATTATTATTATTATAATTATTATGTATATTCTATAGATAGTCAGTGATGCAGTGGTGAAATAAAAGGTGGATAAGCTACAGTAACTCAGACAGTAATGTCACTAATCACCTTTTATCAGAACAGTAGTACTTTGTTTCGTTTCTTCAAAAAAGACCCTCATTTCACGTAACTCGCATCGATCTGACACTGCTGACATAACTGCCATGTGAACGAACATCAGTCACAAAGATTCACGTCAGCCAAAATAAGGTGGGTAAACTCTATTTTTCCCAAATAAAAAGGTGGGTAAACTCTATTTTTACCCTGGGCTCTATCTGTTTACCCCGGACTTGACCCCTGTGGACGGTGTAACACGGCTGACCCTCCTGGCTTTTAACAACTCGGCCCACGACACCGTGTCACAGGGATGCAGATTTATTTTCCTCCACCTGGACTCAGTGAACTTGAAGTGGATCCACTGAGAATCTAGACGACAGAGCACTGAAGCAGAAAAACCACCTGCTCCCCCGCTACTGAATTAAAGGGGCAGTTCACCCAAAATGTAAAAAACAAAACAAAAAAACCCAACATATTTTCCCCCTTATCCGCAGTGCTATCTATCCATCCAGATCATTTCGGTGTGATTCCCCTAGTTTTGGACATGTCTGACGTAGAGATATATGCCGTCACTCCAATACAATGGAGCTGAATGGCACTCGTTTTGTGGTGCTCAAAACACCAAGGAAATACATTTGAAAAACTCAAGTCAAATCAGGTTTATTTGTAACACACTCCATCATACAAGTACAATGTGCAGAGAAGTGCTTTTGCTGGCTGCTAATGTGCTTAATAAATACAAATATATAAAATATAATAAAATATATACAAGAATGGCTTGAGCTGTCAAGTATAGACAAAGATATATGCAGATGAAAGTATAGTACGGTGTAGAGAAAAAAAAATGTATATGTATATGTATATGTATATTCATATGTGTGTTTGCAGAATGTAGATATATATATTCCCAAATTACTAGTCTGTAATAAATGTAAATATAAGGTGCTGCTGAGTGTTATTGGGGGGGCATCCTTTGGGAACAACAGCAGGCCTGGGCAGTGTCCTCATTCAGGATCCGGATGGCCTGAGGGTAGAAGCTCCCCCTGAGCCTCTCCGAGTTGGTCTGATGGATGCAGTACCTTCTCCCCTGACCGCAGCAGAGAGAAGAGGCCCTTATATCCGGGTGGCTGGGATCCTTCAAGATTCCCCTGGCCTTGGTCCTGCACCGCCTGGTATAGATGTCCTGGAGGTGTGGGAGAGCACTTCCTGTGATACGTTCTGCTGACTGTCCAACTCTCTGTGTGCTGTTCCCGTACCAGGCAGTGATATTACCGGTCAGGATGCTCTCGATTGTGCATGTATACAAATTCCAAAGTATCTGTGGAGACACTCGGAATTTCCTCAGCCATCTGAGGTGATACAGTCTCTGCCTTCCTCACCACAGTGTCTGTGTTTATTGTCCGTGTCAGGTCCTTGGTGATCTGAGCTCCAAGATACTTGAAACTGTTTCACTCTCTCCACCGGGGACCCATCGATGTTTAGAGGACTGTAGGTCCTCCCCTGCCTCCTCCCATAGTCCACGAGCATCTCCTTTGTCTTACTAACATTCAGGAGGAGGTTGTTGTTGTCCTGACACCACTGAGTCAGGCATCCCACCTCTTCCAGGTAGGCCTTCTCGTCATTGTTGGAGATCAGTCCCACCACAGCTGTGTCGTCAGCAAACTTGACGATGGAGTTGAGGTCAAAAGTGGCAATGCAGTTGCCATGCCATTGTGTACAGGGAGAACAGCAGGGGGCTCAGAACACAGCCCTGGAGCGTGGCCATGTTGAAGGTGAAGGGAGATGAAGTGTGGCTGCCCACTCTCACCACCTGAGGTCTGCCCATCAGGAAGTCAAGGATCCACCTACACAGGGAGAAAAAAAGCAATGTCTTTTTCCAGAAATCATGACCCTGTTACTCAAGATAGTCCACAGACCTTGTTGTGAGCAGTTTCATGTAGGAACTATTTTCTACTGAAGTACACCCCCATTCATTATTATGGGGGTGTAGTTCGGTAGAGCATGAAACTGCTCACAACAAGGTCTGTGTTTTATCTTGAGTAACCGGGTCATGATTTCTGGAAAAAGACATTGCTTTTGAGTTTTTTTTAACTGTATATTTTTGGTGCTTTGAGCGCAACAAACCGAGTGCCATTCAGCTCAATTGTATTGGAGTGAAGGTACGTATCTCCACGGCAGATATCTCCAAAACTAGGCAAATCACACCAAAACAATCTGGATGGATAGATATCACTTTTTAGAATTTTAGGTGAACTGCCCCTTTAAGGGGAGTAAACTTCAGCTTTTCAATCCACAATTCCTGCATAGTATAAGAGCACTGGTTTCATATTAAAATATGGATCAGCCGGTGAAGTATGGATCGTTGCCAAGGTAACACACTGTACACACACCATTGTAAACTTAAGGTTACTTTATTTGTCAATTACACAAGGGAACTGAAATGTGTTCTCTGCATTTGACCCATCCTAAGGAGCAGTGGGCAGCCACAGTGCGGCACCCGGGGACCATCTCCAGTTGTAATGCCAGTACCTCTGGTCAAGGGCGATGGCAGGGGTATACACACACACACAACAACCTAGCATACATGTCTTTATTATGGTGTGGGGGAAACCGGAGGACCCGGAGGAAACCCACGCAAACACGTGGAGGACATGCAAACTCCACACAGAAAGGCCCCCCACCAGGGTTTGAACCCAGGACCTTCTTGCTGTGAGGGAACAGTGCTAACCACTGCGCCACCGTGCCACAGTCGACAAAATGTATTACTGTTTAATGTAGCTAACTAACAGTTTCAGTATTAGCCATGTTACCACAAACTTGCACGGCAGCCGGCCTTGCGAAATCACAAGGTCATGTGAGAATCCATCTGGTCAGGTTTCAAGTTATGCCCATGTGCACGAACCACAGTGGTTCGGACCAATCAGCATCCTTTGAGGAACTATTGGCAGCTACAGGCATGGTTTAAAAATACAACAGTATTTTTTTTAAGCACTCTAGCTGTATTTTAATATATTTGTCTCAGTTTGAACAGGTTATCTATCAAGATCAACCACAGGATATGTTTTAATTTGTTTTGTTTTTTATTTATCCGTATTCTCCGTGTGAAACTATTCTATCTGAAATAAAGATCCAGAAGTGGTCCATATTTCATGCCGATCCATATTTGATGCAACACTGGTAACTCCAACAACAAGAGATGAGGAACTTCATACCGGTAGACATGGGAAGAGTGACATATCCTGTTCCTTATTGCATGATGCCATTTGAGTAAGATGATCTTCTTCACAATATGATTGACTGTTCCCACGTGTATACCGCCACCTAAAGGCTCCAGATTTATTCTGTAAATGAGGTGACCGATCCAAAGAATTATATGGACTGATCCCTAATGTGGAAAGTTCAGTTTCCCAACCACCATTAAATCTCAAATGAAGAGGAACCAGTGCTGTATTCTGGGTGGAAAACGGGTGGAGTTTTCTGAATTTGCCTCTAATGGCCCTGGTTGTGAGCATAGAAGTTGTGTAGATAGGAACTACTCATTCTAGGGTGCTGTCTTACAGGAGAGGAGAGGAGGCACGACACTCTCTTATCTTAGTATCCAAAAATATATCGACAGTATATTCATCAAATGCATGACGTTTTTGGTGTAGCAGACCTTCAGGTCAGGTCAGGTCCGATGAAGGTCTGTTAGGTCTGACCGAAACATCATGTTTTTAAATCAGTAAATAAATGTATTTTGGATGCTAAGAGAGTGCCGCTCGGTATACCTCCCACAGGCCTGGTGTTGTGTCTTCTCCTCTCCTCTAATTTCTACATAGTTAAATGTCATTGAACTGTAGTGACCTCCAGGATTATCGCAGCCTCATAAATCAGAGCTCAAATAACACATTTGAGGAAGCAGATAAATGCCTCTCAGCCAGTCAGCCGTGACAGAGGCCATCGGGAGTGTGTAGGTGTGCCTCGAGATTTTGCTCAAATGATAAGATGATAAATGCCAAATAGAGGTGTAACATTTGGTTAAAATTCAATATACAGTAATGACCTTCTGATCCCACTTTCGTCCTGGAATAGACCTTTCACAGAATGTTTAGAATGCCCGTTTGTCCTCCATGTTGGAAGAGACAACGGTTGCTACAATATATGTAAAACAGCAGCTGCTATGTGTTGATATAATGAGAAATATATCATTGTAAATAAGTCGCAGTGGAACAGTAATATCATGCTTTTCAAGTGTTTTATCGACTCTACCACTGCACAGAAATTAGGCATTTTCTTTCAGAAGTGGTTACAGGCCGCCGTGTTGGAAGAAAGACTACTGTGTAAGGCCTCTATTGGTCTTGGTAAAGTAAGCCCATTGTATCTGCTACCTGTCTTGTATGATTGTAATGCTTTGTGACATTACCATAAAATCAATAGCTTTGTGTGCCTTGTTTCAGGACGATCAATAAGTTAATCAGCCGTGTGAGATTTGTGTGCCACAGCATCAAAGAAGTTGAGAACCTTTTGCAGTAGTATATCTGTATGAACACCGTCTTGGTAAGAAACTGTAAGTTGTTGCTTAAACATCAAAATCCACTCTAAAAATAGATTTCACATATGCTGTTTCTATAATACTGTACAGCTCAGTTTCAATTTGTGAATAAGATCAAGTCTCTCCTTCAGCTGAATACCAGAGAGATAAGACTCTAGTGATGATGTAATCAAGAGACAAATACTGGAGCTGCTCCACAGACAGTGAATAGTGGAACAACTCCTAGGACACTATGACAGTACCCATGGTGATTTGAATGGGATATGGGTACATTTTCTGATTTAGAGCTGTAAGCCCTACATTTAAATAAAACTCATTTGGATGTAATAGCTCAAACTAAAAAATTCTATGAGCCCACAAATGCGGCCACAAAATCATTATCAATGGACCAACTCCAAAAAGTGTTACTTATGGAATCACAGATTTGAATCATGATGCTCTGATTTCCAGCTTAGTGAGACAGTTGTCTGTGTTTATAGATATTGACTGAACTGTCCAAGATCATTGGAATAACACAATGCAATTTATGTTTTAGGATGGATTTCCCCTTTAATTTGTTTGCTCTGTTTATGGCAAGCTGATTGGTCAATACAGACAGAACTGTTTTCTCTCTCTCTCTCTCTCTCTCTCTCTCTCTCTCTCTCTCTCTCTTTCTCTGAAAAGTATACCCACTAGAATACTTCAGACCAGTAAGTATACTTGCTGAAACATAGATCCTACCAAATTCAGTTTTTCCGGAACAGTTGCAATGGAGGCAGCTATTAGCTGCTCACTCAGTAGGTCTTGGCGTTTTGCATGCCTTTAAGGTGTGCAAAGTCCAGTAATCTGTGGGATACTGTTTGCACAGATCTCTCTCCTGTACTGGAGCTAAGAGCTACAGTGCTAAGATGTGGGCTGAGCCCTGCTAATGTTTGAATCATTCTCTGGATTTCATTTGGATCACGGGGAAGAGATTAAGGCTCACCCTTGTCCTCCATTTTATGTGCCTTTTGTCCAAGCCACTGTTACTAGTCAAATGTCATTCAGCTCATGAATCTCTACCAGTGGATCTAGTGTCCTAAAAATCAGCATGAATTGAGTACCACTGCACTCAATAATTGGTTGTCAGAGAGTGCGTGCTGAAATGGTTTCATCCTGCTTTATTTAGCGATCTACCAAGACACCAAATTGACATAAATTAATATTATACAAAATTTCCTGATAGGGAATCGAACCTTAAGACTCGAGATTCCTAAAACTCCAAACTGATCATAGTCTGATTATAATCTGATTATAGTCTGATTGTAGTCTGATTATAGTCTGATTGTAGTCTCATTATAATCTCATTATAGTCTGATTGGAGTCTATGATTCACCTGGGTATACCCCCTGGTCTTGACACAATCATCACATTTGAATATATCAGTCTTACACCATATAATTAACTCATCAACAGCTGTTCAGAAATCTGCCCTTGATCAACGTCAGGCAGTTGATTAAGCTTAAATGTTTGATCAGCAGCAAGGAAGCTTTGGCTTGCCCCTTGTTCCTGCCTTCTCTGGTTGAGCAGGATCTCAGGAAATGTACCAACCGATGAGAGGATCTTTGTGAGAGTTTGTTAATGCGAACAGTGAGTTTGCAGGGGCCAAAGCTGTGAGCAACCTTTTGTGTTTTCGAGCTTAGGAAACTGGCCGCGTTGATGTAGCGGAGGGCAAGCCCACATAAACTCAGTCTACCCACCTTTTATTTTCTAAAATAGAGTTTACACTATATATACTTTGGAAATGAACACAGCGTTTTACTTTTTCCTCACTGCCAGACTCTACTCGATCCAAGGAGCTGTTATAGAATGCATTATTGTTGCAGACAAAAAGGCATTTCACTGAGCTCAAAAGTTGGTGGCTTGATCCCCAGGAGCTACAAGAGGGTATATTCCACTTGCCAGCTGGAATCTGAAGGGCTGTCAGTATTGCATCTACAGTGCTCTGCACTCTGACCATTAAATAACTAATTTAATAGGTTGGCCTGTGTATTAGGCTTGGCATCGATGACTGGGACATTTCCCCTATGGTAATTGATATCATCATGATGAAAACTGTGACTGGGCATTTATTTGGCATATTTATGGCTATTAGTTTACTGTATATTGTGGCTGGAACTTATGCTGGCATCTATGACTACATGCCCCAACATCCCCCACTGCACTGTAAGTCCTCCCCCTTCTTTTGATTGGCAAGTTGTTTATTTCACTGTTAGCCTACCAGCTGCTAACGACTCCAATCCCTGTTGGAGAGAAAAGGACCAACAGCCCTCTTCATTTTCCCTTCCCTTTCTCCATCTGTGTGAAGCCTTTGGAAACTGGCAGCAATTTTAATTCCGTTTGGTGATTTTGCCTTCAAAATAAAAGTGCAGAAATTGGCCTATTTCAATAAACTAATCTAGTTATACAATGAAATTAACAGATCAAAGTAATCAGAACCTCTAGTTAAATTGATAACATTGGTATACTTTTACAATACTTAAACTACAATTTATTGGTTCTGAAATTATAAAAGGTGGGTAAAGTTTCACAAATAAAAAAAAATGTCTCTCCTCTACAATCCTGAGACAAGTGTGAAAGAGTTTCAGGTACAACAATATTCAAACTTCTTGTCGGTTTGTGGGTGGGCCAGGGAGTTTGCTTATTCAAGATCACACTCAACCAGTTATTACTTGTACCAAAGGGTGGAGATAATCTTTGGAGAAACACAAACACTTAGTGTGTCCTTCGAAAACATAAATTATATTCAAGTATGAAAAAGCATTTTTACACACTACCATAAAATAATACCACAATAAGCGCATTCACATGCACATTAATATTCTGGATACTAGCTAATATCCATTGTCCCAGTTCTATCTAATACTAGTTCCATGTGAATATAATTTAGAGGAAGCATTAAAATAACGTTTTTGGAGGAAAACACACTTCAATATAATTCAATAATATAATAACAAACTTTCGTTAAGACTTTAACTTTGAAAAGATCACCCCGGAAGTCAAAACGGTTCTGGTGCTACTCGTTTTGACACTGGTGGTGGACACTGGTCCGTTTACCTCATTGCTTTCTTTATTCCACCCTGCTTCTCTCTTTCTTTTACTCTTTAATAAGCTTTAGCTATATGCTGTATTTATTTATTTATGCTTTTCATTTGAAACGATAAATTTAGATTTTAGACGCTCCTCAAATGAGAAGACGTAAAAGATGGAGCTTCATATTTTAGAACACAGCTTGAAAGTGGCGAGTATAGCAAAAGAGGGTATCCAAATTTGCACTCATGGATTAATAAAACTCGCGTTCTTGGCCTCTAAAACAAGGTAAGAGCCTCCACAGACACTATCAATACAGATCCTCCATGTAATTCCTGCAAGCAATCGCTATGACGCTATACATTTTCGCTATTCTACTGCTGTTGTTTTTGCAAATTAATGATGAGGCTGCACGTAGCCTATGCCTAACCAATCATGGTGGTAAAAAGCAGAGTAATTTGAGTTATAGTTTCAGTAACATGGTTCCTTTTAAAGCTATAAAAAGATAATTGCCAGAAGTTATTCTTGCATGCGGAATCGGTGGCTTTATATTCCCTATTTCAATAGGCCTACCTGCCCCTGTTTTGTAGTGTCATTTTGCTTTTGTGCCATCTGTAGCTCGCTAGACGCGAAGGGGTGTGTAGCCTAACGTTACCTGCTGTCATGTTGTTTATCGGTAAAATAGCAAACTTAAACCGTCAGAGACGTTTACGTAGTATGCTGTGATGCCGATAACGATATAGCTACAGTTAAGTTACAAGGTAGACTTCGGTTTGTGCCACGGGCCATTCTGTTTGCGAGGGGAAGCTCTTTTAGTCACGCATCTTTTCTTTTAAATCTAACTTTCTTCGTAATGTAGCAATATCTTGCTGTTTTTAAAAGCTTGGACATAAAATAGTTCCATAGCTCAAACTGTCTATTCAGCTATAGATGTAACCCCTACTGCTCTGCATTTTTGCATTGCACTTCCACACCACTGTGGGTCCATTGAATTACACTGGTACAACAGCAGTGTCTGCGATAGTGGCTCTTATACCAACTCACTTCAGTCGGTGGCCGTGATCTTGTAACGTGTAGCAGTTATTACTTCACTGCCACCTCTGAAATTCTTCAAATTAATTAATGACTGAGATGAAATTCAGACTTTGACCATGCATACTTATCCTATGCTATGTCTATGCTATGTGTAAGCTTATTGGTGCTAGATTGTGGATGCTATTATTGGTGTTTTTGCACCAATGCAAGCACTGATCCACTGGTAAAGGAACTGCTTACAGATGTATAGCCTAATGCATAACTTAGGCTAATTATGCATGGTCAAAATCTGTATTACATCTGTCATGAATTGTTTTTGTAATTCAAATTAAAAAGTTCTTCCCAACATTCTTTTTGGCCCTACAAAGGGTCCCAGATTTCATTGGTCTATTTTGATGCATTTGAAAATAGCTGAGGAGTGATTTTGAGACAACTTGCTGATGGAGAGACCTATGGTAGTGCAGTGGTCAGCACTGTTCCCTCATAGCAAGAAGGGCCTGAGTTCCAAACCCATGGGAGGCCTTTCTGTGTGGAGTTTGCATGTTCTCCCCATGTTTGCATGGGTTTCCTCTGGGTTCTCCGGTTTCCTCCCACACCATAAAAGACATTCATGCTAGGTACATACTCCTGCCAATGCCCTTGACCAAGTCACTGGCGTTAAAACTGCAGTCGCTCCCCAGGCACCTGTCTGTGACCGCCCCTTGCTCCCAAGTGGTTATGATGGGTCAAATGTTGAGGAATACTTTCCCTGGTACCTTTTCACCTAGTGGCAGCTAAACGGACTGCAGGTCCTTCCTTCCACAGCCTTCTCCAAGTCTACGTTCAAGTCCATGCCCTTACACCTGCCACTCAGAATACAGGCACAGAATAGGGTACACCAAAGGCTTTCCAGCAAGGTTGCAAATGTTTTTGCAAAAATATCAAGTTTGGGCAACACCAAGAACTGCAGCCAGTGCAAGGCCCGCTTGGTCCAAGCAAGTAAATATTATATGCAGGAATTCTTAACCTAAGTTATTCTGTCCGCTTAGCCCGCTCAATAAAGTTTTAACATTGAAGTGAACAGGGAACGGGGAAGACTGCATCTTCCCACCCCATCAACCAACATGGTGGCCATGTGAATTTAAGGCAAACTGACGACATTTTATTTGCTTAGGCAAGGCAAGGCAAATTTATTTAAATGGCGCCATTCATACACAGAGGCAATTTCAAAGTGCTTTACATATATTAAAATGGTTACTTAGAAGACATGTTTTAAAAAGAATATAAAAAAAAGTCATAAAAAGAATAAAGGAAAGGGGAAAAAAAGACATAAGAGTTACAAAGTAAAAATTAAAAAAAAAAAAAAAATTGAGAGCTTAGTATCTTATCCCGATCCTGAACGCAGAACTTTTTTTGTTCACCTCCCACTCCAGAGTAATGTAGTGGACAGTCGCAGTCACAGTCACAGTTGGGTAATCGCATCAATACGATGGGTGATGCCACTAACTCACTCATTCAGTAACTCACTGGGTCCATTCCAAAGGTTCGTCGATTTGTGCTTGTGTTTCTTCCTCACGCCTCATCCTCGATTCCTCTGTGATACGTCACGGGGGGAAAACGAGGAAGAGATGCGAGGAGAAGAGACGGAGGAAACTAGCACGTTTAGAAGGGACGGAACATCCTTGTTCACTCACGTGCCGTTTGTGGGAGGAGCTTTATACGTTTAACAGCCTACGTGGGAGATCTTCGAAAAACACTTCCGCACGAGGGCACGCGTGTATCCTCAGACGGAGGAGACGAGCGGGGAATCCTCGGGCTTCCTCCGTGCGTTTCCAATGGCTTTGGAACGGCCATAAACATGGCCGACAATTTTTCGGCTTCCGGGTCACGGAGGAATCGAGGACGGGGGAAGGGAGGCAATTTTCAGGGCTTTGGAATGTACCCGCTAACTCACTCGCTCGCTGGTTCACTCGCGTTTAGCCGCTCTGCCCCCTAGTGGCGGCTCACGGGAAATGCGATTTGTGTAAAAGCGCTTCGCATCTATGACACTGTGCGTCCTCGTTCATCCCCTGCTCCGGAGCAACGTAGTGGGCAGTCACAGCCACGGTCAGATAACCCACTTGGTCCATCCCTCGGTAGGCCTAGTGAATATAGTGGGGGCCACGGACGTTTCTTTGATAATTCCGCCCTCGTTTCTGTTCAGGAATGAACCTTGTTTCTGAAGTGACTATGAGAGGGAATATCACAAATAGCTCAAGCACCGAGGCCTAAATACACTTAAATCCTGAACCCTCCGCAACTGAATTGGGTTCCATATTGTTCAAAAAAAAATAAAAAAATAAAAATAAAAAAATCCCAAGGCTTTGGTTTGGATTTTGCCCAGTTTGAATCTGCATGGGGAGGTTGAAACATTCAACTGGAGCTTTCTTGGCTCGGCATATATCCAAAATATCCCTCATGAAAAAGTATGGTATTTTCATCATTTGTCGGTCACTACAATCGTGGATTTATACGTTTGATGTTCCATAGTGAAATTGCACGTATCTGTACTTTCACTTGTCGCGACAGAAGGGTGATGATTTATATTTTCTTTGAACCACAGGGGACCGGACAAAGTAACACTCAGAAGCCAACTACATATCCCATACTGTGTCCGAGTGTTCTGATGGAGAGTCCGCTGCACACCTAAAATCCCATTAAGTCACATTCCATTGTAATGAGAGGCTTTGGTCTCTGCTTTGTTCGCTGGAAAGACAAAGTAATTTGATGAATGACCACTAAAGGGTCGCAGACTTTAGGTCGTCATTGTTTGCAGAGGATTTCTAACCAAATTAGGCTAAGTTTATGTTAATTTGTACAGTTGCTTTTAGTCCCCTAAAATAGTGGGACTAAGTATAAAAAGGACTACAGTTTCCGCACGGTTAATCCGGTATGGATGTAAACACCCTCAAATTAAAGCTGAAAGTCTGTACTAGTATAGTCATTGTTCCATTCCAAATTAACAAGCCAAAACAACAAAGGAATATTTCAGTGGCCCAAGACTTACGGACTGCACTGTAGAAGGGAAGCCATGTTATGCCATAATGTGGGGGGGGGCACTGACAACTGTGCACTGTGCACTGCTCAAACTGTCACTCAAGGAAATTTTTTTTGGGGGGGGTGTCATTGTGCAGGATAGCATAATATGAAAATGTACTGCTAAAATATATATAGGTATATTAATATGTAGAGAATATTTAAATTGGGAAATAGCCTAAGCATATTCTAAATTATTAGTACTTTTAACATGCATATGTAGTATATTTAGTAGCATTTTTGGCTATGTATCATCTAAGTTAATTTGTAATTAGGCTAGGTCCAACCTATATTGCAGTGTTTTCAATATCTCAAAATTCATAGCACTTACATTGCTCACACTTCGCTCCGCAAGTAGGCTACTTTGACTGCAGTTTCATGTTTTGGCTTCATATTCTGACGTTAAAGGTAGACTCTGTAATGCCGTCAAACAGCGACCTCTAGGCAAAAGAGCCCCGCTTGGTATTGCACTTTGTTTACATGGTTTGGTTTGGTCTGATGTGTGGGTTGGATTTGAATGGGTCTAGGCTATTGCTGGCTACATCTCAGGCTCTGCCAAGAGAGGTCTGGAGAAATGCACAGTGCAAGTGAGTTACTAAACTCCAACCCAAACATCAGGCCAAAACAAAAAAAATGTGAACAAAGTGCGATACCAAGCAGGGCTCTTTTGCCTAGAGGTCGCTGTTTGACTACCTTACAGATTATACCTTTAAAGCACAGATAGGCCTAAAGTAAAAGGGCTTTCCAGGCGACCTGCACCACCCGTGGACCCGCGTGGCCTCTCCACAGCACTCCCTGCTCCCTGTGCGGCCAGATAGATTGCACTTGGCGTGTGGTTACCACAGAAACGGCCAATAAGATACAGGCTGGGTGCTCGTCCCCTGCAGAATGTTAAGTCTTTATCCGGATATAGCCTGGCTCTAAAAGAAATTAAGTGAAATGCATTACGCATATGCTGATGCGTGTCTTATTGCGATGCGATGTTGTTGTATTTTGGCGTTTAAATAAGCTACCTGACGCACGCTAAACGATGCAGCCTAATGCTCTGCCACGCTGAATTCTCCTCTATGTCTCATATGTTCTGTGACTCACAGGACCGTGATTGTGCTGCGGAGTTTAAGGAGATCACAGGGCAAGAATAAACTTTTCCTTCATGCGAAACAAGTCTGTGGTTTATTGACTGAGCTTGTGATTACAAGGACTTCCATTAGACAACAGGTTGGCCTCAATTTGAGCTTTTAATTAGGCTATAAAAGGCCCTATGCTGTGAGGTTTGTTAATTTATATTCCGATGTACAACTTGTTAAGACGGTTCCAAAAAAAGCTTATTTTCCAGAATCTATGTGAATATACCACACTTAAAGGCTATAAAAAAAACCCACCTGGATTATGGATTTAAGCTGATTTATGACTCAGAATGTTCTCAATGGAGAAAAACAGAGGGAGAGAACACTGCTGAAGTTGTCTGCACCGATCCTGAAGCCCAGTCCCAGCAGCATGATCATTTGCAGCTGAAAGTAAGTTATTAAGTAATTTAAGACGGTAATTTGGCTCACCGACAACTCAAGTTGACGAGTTGGCAAATTTGTGACTTGAGTCAAGACTTGTGCAGATCGCTGCCTGGTCCCGGACAGGAACAAGGAAATATCTGCTAAGAGAAACAGCTCGTTTGTGATTTAGGCCTGATTGTTGCTGTTCCCCCGTCGTTCCCACTAAGATTTAGTATATTGAAGAAGATTAAATAAAATGAGCTACCGGTAGTACATGTTCGCCTACGGTAAATCTATCTTTCAGGCCTTTTAAAGGGTTATCCCAGTCAGGGTCTCTCTTGTATGTGTAGAAGAGTTGCTTTACTACAACTCTGTACATATCGTCAGGCCAGAGATATAGCCCCTAAACGACTTAGCATGCTCCAGCTTCCGGCTTTACAAAGGACTTCACTGAGGCGAAAAAGGATGGGTGTCAGGACAGTTCCAGTCAAAGGTTACCACTCCTACCAACCGCACGTGGAGTGGAGGGCTAAACATTACGTCTGATTATTCCATTACCCGGAGAGAGAGAGTGGGAAGCTAATCATCTGGTTACTCTGTTACCTGGAGAGAGAGAGAGAGAGAGAGAGAGAGAGAGAGAGAGAGAAGCTGATCATCTGGTTACTCTGTTACCTGGAGAGAGAGAGAGAGGGAAGCTAATCATCTGGTTATTCTGTTACCTGGAGAGAGAGAGAGAAGAGAGAGGGGGAAGCTAATCATCTGGTTACTCTGTTACCTGGAGAGAGAGAGAGAGAGAGAGAGAGAGAGGGAAGCTAATCATCTGGTTACTCTGTTACCTGGAGAGAGAGAGAGAGGGAAGCTAATCATCTGGTTCCTCTGTTACCTGGAGAGAGAGAGAGAGGGAAGCTAATCATCTGGTTACTCTGTTACCTGGAGAGAGAGAGAGGGAAGCTTATCATCTGGTTACTCTGTTACCTGGAGAGAGAGAGAGAGAGAGAGAGAGGGAAGCTAATTAAGAGATGATTGAGGTATCGGGAAATCCATATTACTCGCCCAATGTAGTTCATCAAAATTGAGTGAGGGTATTGCCACATGCCATTACAACATATAGGCTAGCTCTACCTAATTAGTGCCTTCTGCTGCCAATATCTCTGAGCAGAGATCACTTTGGCCAGCCACATAGAGAGAATTATCCCTCAATCTGGTAAATGAGTGTAATGTTGCTTTGCAGTGGAATTTCCCTTTAACTTCCACAGAATTCTGTATTTAGTTATTTATTTATTTATTGTCTAATTTTATAATACGGGAAGGTTGTTATTTGCATTAAGGTGCCATACCATACAACAGCGATGGGCAACATTGATGGTGATGGTCATCTCAAGAGGGTTGGGAGGTACAGTATTGTACTGTATACAGGCATGCACATCTCTGAAACACACATAGAGAGATATGAATTATGAGGATATTACCTACGTTTCCTTAGAAGCTAGAATGGCGTTCAATATTCTGACATCTTGGACTCTCTGTCCTATGATTTAAAATGTAAGCAAAACCAGGCTTTATTGATTAGGCTGCATTATTGAACCCAGTACAGGGTTGAGGGGAGGCTGGTGCATATTAACCTGCATTCAGACAAAAAACTGAGCTGGGGCGTACTTAAAGCGCCAGTCCGTGATATTTCTGTACCATGTCAACGTGGGTTATATTAACACAAATTGAAGAGTTGGATCTATATCGGAAAATACACTATATTTGGAACTTTATTAACCCATTGCAATTCGGAATTGCGTAACATAAACAACCCCTTTCTAGTCGCAAAATACAGGGAATACAAAAAAAAATATATATGATTAGTATTTAATTGATAAGGAAATGTAGCCTAACTGTTGTCCAGTGTTAGCCTAGCCCTTGTATCAAGAGCTCAGTCAATCAACTGGAGAATGAAAACATATCTCCATTCTTCTTTT
>OMKL01065105.1:0-14608 GCA_900302295.1 Parasudis fraserbrunneri | reverse complement strand
GGCCGACTGGGCTTCCCGGGCCTCCCCGCCGGCCACTGTGTTATGCTGATCAGCAACCTTAACCCAGAGGTTAGTGGCTCTCCTGTCTCTCTTGTCTCTCTTGTCTCTCTTTCCCTGTCTCCATCAGCGCAGTAGGCTCGGTTACATGTCGTAGCAAACCAAATCATGTTGCGCCTTTTCCGCCACAGCCACGTGATTGTCACGGTCTCACATATGCACGCACGCATCCAAGTCGGCCTTGAGGAAGTGCCATAAAAGGCCTTTCTCCTTGGATATTACAGCCTCAGTCTCCTGTTTTAACGAGGGGCTTGATGAGCAGTGTGTAGTGTAGTTCTTACATTCCGGTAGACTCTGCAGTGAAGACTTAAAGGGGACATATTGTATCTTTACAGCAATTGAGTACGACTTCCTTGAATCTGTGGAACATGTTTGTAAATTTTTTTAGCAAAGAGCCAAATTTTAAATAGGCCTATTTATTTTCCATGACCTCTTTCTTCCCTTGTATTGACTGTGCTTTTTTTTGGGTGGATGTAGCACACACCGCCGTTTAAATAAATGATTTCTTTCCCTGCCTGGCTACCCCACACCCAAGACTAAAAAACGTTTACAAACTGGGCAGTACTTTAGGTCGGCAGTGTTCCTGGCTCCAAAAAGCACAGCTAATCGATTAATCAAATCTAATTCATTGCTTGTGTCCCCTTGTGACATCACCAAGGGCAATAATTCTGAACTATTTGTTCATCTGAAGATTTCAAACCCTGGTCAAACAGCAAGGAGTATGGTTTTTTCATTTTTCCTGAATAATATTTCGGACTGCCCCATCCATACAAAGATGAGGTCATTTTCTATAATATGCCCCCTTTAATGAACCATACCGGCCTTATTTTAAGTCTTAAGTTATTTTATGCCCCCTCTTCACATTATTAATGGTGTTGTTTGCACACAGTCTGCATATTTGGAGGTATCACAATTTGCCAGACAAATCGGATTCACCTAATTTTTGAAAGGAGCCAAAGTGTTGAGCATAATTTCTGATGTGACATCTCGCTCACTGTTCCTTTTAACTACACAGAACATTATTTTTTTTTATTCCTTGAGAAGCCACTCAAATGATTTTGTTCCCATATCTTATACACAACACATATCTTCACATAGGCCCTTATTTTGTACAAAGTTATATAAGCCATTTCAAGAAATCCAAACGAATACTAAATGTTA
The DNA here is from genome assembly GCA_900302295.1 of Parasudis fraserbrunneri. Lineage (NCBI taxonomy): Eukaryota > Metazoa > Chordata > Actinopteri > Aulopiformes > Chlorophthalmidae > Parasudis > Parasudis fraserbrunneri. The sequence goes on along the minus strand of OMKL01065105.1, from coordinate 13,390 downwards.
TCGGTTGATTTTCTTTTATTTTTTTATCATACCCAATTCCTTAACTTTGCCTTAGCATCTTGTGTGTAATATAACAACCACTTCATCGAAACATTTTGTATTTCTTTGTATACTGATGTTTTTATACCTCCATTTTCCTTGTTTCTCTCTCTCCTCCCCCTCCTCCCCCTCTCCCTTTTTTAAAATTTGTAATACCTTGACTATGAATCCTTTTTTTTGTGGTTAGTTCCCCACTGACTGCACTCCCCATGTGTCCAACCACCTTATCCCCTTTCCGTGTGCCCAGTGCGCCACAAACTTAACTGTGAACATACCACGACATGCACAAACAAACACAACGTGGCCCTCCATCTCCGATACTTGTAATAAATGTACCCCACCGCTTCCACATCCACATAGTTATTTTATTTTTATTTGACCCTTTCATACAAGTTGATTAACCCTTTATGATTCAACCACCCTTGTTTTTTTTTTTTTTGCCATTGCCCATGGAACTGCCTCCGCTGTGGATGATCTGTTGAACCTCCATTCTCCTGCCTCCGATCTTTTCCTGTCCCTCTCGCTCCGCTGCCTTCCTCTGCTGTCTTATAAAGAGAGTTACGCCACAATGCCTCTTTATTCTTTTCGGTATGTTATCATTAGCATCTGGTTTTATTATTACTACTACTTGTTTGTTCTGTTTTTATTTTCATTTATTTATTTTTTTTTATAGGTGTTTTGTTTTAAACATGAGTGTCTTATGGTTTTTTTTCTTCTTTTTTTGCGTGGTGATTGAGTATATTCACACAAAAATTGCAGCATTTCCTCAACAGTTTGAAGCTACAAAAAATGGGTAGTTCCTTTTTTATTTAGACTGTACTAGAAGTCAATGGACACTGTGCCCAGTGAAAGACAATTTTAAACTATTGTTGTTAGTTTTGGTTGGGTTAGCTTGCTAGCTAGAAATGGTAGCAAAAGTTAACCAGTTTAGTCTTAACAACACATACAGGAATATAGGAAATACGTCCTTGATTGACATTTTAAGGGTCAACTGTATTAAAGATGTCTGCCCCATGTTTGATGCCATTCAGTCTTCCTAATCTACCTCTACCCCACAGTGCAAAGCGTTACACATCAGTTTTTGCTGTTGGCTAGCATTACAGCTAACTGTTACAGCTAATGCTAGCTATTGTTAATCAAAGACAGTGACATTACCAAGCATTAGAACTCACATTAGCTAATGTTACTAGTAGCAAATATTTTCAAGTCGAACACTTCCTGGCTCTAGTATGTTCGCTAGTTACTGAAGTGGGAACTGTGCTGCATTGCACTGGGGGTTAGAAGGGCTAGGGCTGACGGGACAAAAATTGTGTGAATGGGATACAGCCCAGGCGGACCAAATTATGTCAAACATGGGGGCAGACATCTTTGATACAGTTGCACATTAAATACCCAAATTTTTTAGCTGGACTATTTTTATGTTGGCATGAAAAAATTCAGGTGCTGCAATTTTTTGTGTATTTAATAAATTTTTTAATGGTGTACTACTCAGTCTTAGTTTCACTGTCATTTTGCATGCTGAATTTTCTTACGTTTGCATGCCCTCAACGCTGTATCAATTGCTTTTGGTTAATAGTCAAGACTCCCATCATTTTTGTTGCATATATGGTGGAATCTGCCAGTTTAATTTCCTCTGACCCTTACCCTAATTTCCTCACTTGCATTTCTTGTTTTTAACCAGTTAGTGATTCTTGCCTTCTAAATATAATTTTTTTTTCTTTTATAAATTCGTTAGCATTCCCACGTTATTGCCTCCTTGACAAAAATATTTCAATACTGTTTCTCCCTTCACCTTCCGGTATTTACATTTTGCAGTTCTACAAACTTTCAGCAAAAATCCCACACAATCTATTGAATTTACCCCCCTTTTTTCCTCTAAAGTAAATCTGTTTTTCAGATATTTTACAACATTGTTCTACAAGCGTATTTTCTAGTGGCGAGAATACAAATTTGCAAGGGTCAGTGGCTTATCAGTCGAGTAAAACTCATTCGCTCAGACCTCCACTTTCAGTTGAAATATATTGACCGTGAACTGAAGTAGGTCATTCACATACACATGGTCCAGTAGGCCTGTAATGGATGTCAGACACATTTATAAAAATATATTTTTAAGGGTCTTCCTACAGCTTCCCAAGATTTAATTTACCCATGTCCAGAATGAATTTTGATGTATGCCCCCCCCCTCCCCCTCTCTTCTCTTGACTGTCCATCCAGGTGTATACGGTGATGTGATGAGAGTGAAGATCCTGTTCAACAAGAAGGAGAACGCTCTGATTCAGATGGCCGACGGCACTCAGGCTCAACTAGGTAAATGCTCTGGGAAAACCCCAAATTAAAGGATCTTTTCAACATTTTTATGCCAGACACCCTCGAAGGTTGCAGCCAGTCTGCGCTGTAAAGGATTAGTTCTGATTCATTGATGATCCTCAGATGAAATATGATGTGGGATATTTCTCCCCAATGTAAAATAAGCCTCCACTTAAAAAGTCTGTATGGATTTAGCTACTGTCCAGTTCGACACTGCCATCCTTGTCATCATTCATCCTCTGTTCCTAGCCATGAGCCACCTGAATGGACAGCGGCTGTATGGGAGGCCCCTGCGTGTCACCCTCTCCAAACACACCAGCGTACAGCTGCCCCGCGAGGGCCACGAAGACCAGGGACTGACCAAAGATTACAGCAACTCTCCACTGCACCGCTTCAAGAAGCCGGGCTCCAAAAACTACTCTAACATCTTCCCGCCCTCATCCACCCTGCACCTCTCCAACATCCCGTGAGTGGCTTCACTGTAGAAATGGTAGAAAAAGAAAAGAAAAAAAGACAACACCACAAAACGCCATGCCCGAGTCTTAGGTGAACATGTATGTGTCAGAAGTGTGGAGAGGAAATGAAAACACTGCACGAATACTTCTGGTTTCCGAACTCTGGATTTCGGGATTCACCACATCAAAATTCCATCAAATTTAAGCTAGCTTAAAATACCTTAACTTTGGAGCAATACAGTATCTACACCATTTGCCAGTGAGCTAGCCTGACATGGCTGGTACATTTGGATTCCTCAAGAGCTTTAGTTTCATATGATACCAGTATCATCTACTAGCTTAAACAATTAGCCCACTAGAGCCCTTTAAAGACTGCTAATCAACCGGCGGGATATCGGTGACATCCATGGCGATACTGATATATCGGTGATAAGCCAATATGCGCCGATAATATCTAATATAGATGTATGTTTTTTTTCATGGTGTTTCTCTGTGGAAATAACCCAGATGGCAAGAGATGATTATCATATACTATTTGTAAACAATTCTATTTTTGGGGTGCATGCACAATTGTGTCTCTGGAAGTCTCCAAGGGCAGTCTGGATGAAACCACGTGATGTCCAACGGCCTGTCCATGCATTCGCTTACCCTCCCCTAGTCACTTGCTTTCATCCAGAATGTGCCCGGAGTCTCTCCCACGGAAAGACAGTGGAGTGCAATACCAGTCCTAACCAGGTATAAGTGCATTGAACACCAAGGATCCTGACCCAGCTCTAATGCTCACTACTGCAGAGAATGAGGGATGTGGACCACCACTAAATGACATGCCTATTTCACGTTTTGAGAACTTTGTCAGGACTTAAACTCAAAAGATGCACATACGGTTTGAAGACCGAAGCAGAGTTTTGCCTTCAAAATGACGTTAACGAAAAAAGGGACTATTGTGATGTCTTTCTTTGCTTGCAGACCCGCTGTGGTTGAAGATGACCTCAAGATGCTGTTTGCAAGCTCAGGCGCCATGGTCAAGGCCTTCAAGTTCTTCCAGTAAGTGGTTCTGTTGCTATTCCCACCCCATCTCCTAGAGCGCCACCATGTTTATAGATGTTGACTTGTGGGTTATTCTCTCTCTCTCTCTGTCTCGCTCATTCTCTCTATACACACACACACACACACCAGGATTGCTATGCAGGTCTGAAAAGGATAGGAAATTAATTTGATCATTTTCAGATTGTGAAAAGTTTGGGAATTGCATTAAAAAAGTCTGGACTGTTGTTTACTACATGTTGTGTAGTTGGCCACTGTCATTTCACATGTTGTATTATTTGTTGTTGTGAAGAATAATCTTCAGCTGTAGGGTGTAATGGTAGTCTTATTGCCCTGACACTATTAGTTTACATCATAGTGAGCACCCACCACCAACCAAAATGTTTAAATCCAGTCAACAAATTATGGTCTGGAAAAACTCTGAAATGGAAAAACATGTAGGAACACACGTACACAAATGATCATCTTTACCACGGGTGGCCATGGCTAACAGACTGACTGTGTCCCTTCCAGGAAAGACCGTAAAATGGCTCTGATCCAGATGGGGTCAGTGGAGGAAGCCATAGAGTCTCTCATTGAGTTTCACAACCACGACCTGGGAGAGAACCATCATCTGAGAGTTTCTTTCTCCAAGTCCACCATCTGAGGAAAGCATTACCTTATGGCACCCAACTCCTGTTAAGTATAGCCCTGAACTAGTGAATTCACTTTCATCATTCCTATCGCATATTTATATACATATCCATACAAATCAACCACATATGGAAAAAGTGTATAGCATATTTTATCAGAGTTCTTAACCAATTCTTAGGTTACATTTCCGGGGAAGTTAATTGAGTACCCTAATGCTTCTTTGTATAAAAAAAACAAAAAAAACAAGTATGTTTTAAAGCTACTCTGTAATTTTGGGAGGGAAATTTATACCTTGGAAATGTTACTTTAAAGAATATATCTACAAAAATGTCTGGTTTATTCATAACTGAATAAACAAACTGTTCTTAGAGGGAAAAATGGGTCCTTGGAAAATTGTTTGAAACCTTTAAAGTTACTGTTTCACCATGTTGTTTTTATAGGCCTACAATTTTGTGTGCATATTTACTATACAAAAAAGTATCCTTTAGGCTTATGTTTGGTTCACAATGCCTAAAGGATATTTAGTTTTTTTTATATATGGTGACATAATAATTCTAAGAATTTTCAAATTAGTCATTTCTCCTCTGAGAATTACAGAGCAGCTTTAATTCAAGAGATAAGCATGCTTGCCTGAAAAATGAACCAATGGATTTGCCTGTTTGGTCTTGTACCTACAAGATTCAGTAACGATTTACTTCATATATTTCCTGACTTCATATATTTCCTGTGCCTTATCTCAGAAGTCCTTGACTCTGACTTTCAGTGTAAAAAAAAAAAAAAAAAAAAAAAAAAATCTTTCCATCACGTCTCAAACAGGTTTACAGCTGATTTAGGTTTACCATTTGTATGAGATATATTAGAAATATATCCATATTTTATATTTTATGTATTTTATTATTTTCAAGTGCTTTATTTTAGTGTTTGTACATTTACTGCTACCTGATGTAGTTGGGAATATTCTACAGCTACAGCTGACCAGCCATTTGAAAAAGCAACTGCAATGAACCCCCCTGCTGCAGGGTGTATGGCTCTTATTACTAGTCTTGTTTACTGTAATTCTAGATGCAAATTATTTGCATTTCTTTTTATATTTTTTATTTCCATTTATGCAATCATTTTTTGTTCAAATCAAATGTTGTAGCAATAAGTCATTCCTTAACTGTTGAGTTTTCGCAATCTTGGTTAGTGGTTGTCGCACCACTTTGCCTTTTGCAAATTGCCTTGCAAAAGCCTTTCTGGAAAATGTCTCTTTTGTTTGGCCTGTTGGATGTATTTGTAAATCGTGTTACCTTGTTATCTCGTCTTATATCTTATAAGTTTGTGATACACTACAGCTCAAAACCAAAAAAGGCCTTCTAGATGCAAACCCATACACTTGCCTCATGTTTCTGTTTTAAAAAGAACTTGATTTTGTTTTAGTATTTGACAGTGTTTTCCTGTGTGAATACTGTAAATCTCTACACTGATTCATTGAAGATCACAAAGGCAAATGAGGGTTTGTACTAGGATGTACTAATGCTGGTACTGGACATCAGGCTGATTCCAGGCGAAATAAGATATCCATATATGGGAGAATTTCCCCAATACTGGAATGCGATACCAAGTACCACATGTAGCATGTCAGAAATCAAAGCAATCTGTTCGATCTCTGTTACGGAGAAAAAGATGATGCTATATCTCAATCAATTTGGCCCAATAAAAATGATTGATAGGATTGGTACTCTGCATCACCGATACATAAGACTTTTTACTTTGGATTGGTACAAGCAGAGGAAGAACGTGGTGTCAGTGCATCCGGTCTGTCCTTGTGTCCATTTACCATCAGAAAAACAAAATGGATATACTGCTTCTAAAGTGCCTTCTATTCAGTGCTGTTTAATTTGTACAGCAAGCATGAATTTCATCAGTCTAATACATTCTCAATGCAAAGCTTCATGGAGAGAAAGGAATGTGCTGAACAGAGAGCTTATGATGTGCAAAACAGAAAGATTATGATGTGCAAATTAGAGACCCATTTGCTGTGGTACTGGTAGTGTTAAAACCAGACAGACCGCTTTGAGATATTGAGCACTATCCACGTCGTCTTAATGCTAATTATGTAGACATTCCATCTGTTAAAAGGATAGTCCATACTTTTTTTTTCTTCTTTTTTTTTAGGCCTATCTGATTTTTCATAAACTGGGAGTCTAAATCACTTGCACTAATGTTTTATTTTTTGAGATGTCAGGAGCGTAATGTTAGCCTTTGTTATCATAATGCCAAGTATCCTCGTCAAAGTAAGTTAGGGGGCATGAAGCATAAATATTGCTTGGCAACAGAATTTAAAATGACTTCCACTGACGTCCATTAGCATGCTTAGTGTGATGCTAACAAATGCATTTTCTGCTTCCATAACTCAGAAACCAAAACAGTGATTTTAAGTGCTTTTAGGGCAGATTTAAATGACCTCTAGTTTGTAACGGATCAGATGGGCCTCTAAAACATTTTGGACTATCCCTCTCAAGGTTAGAATTTGTTTACATTTTCAAATGTCCATCTCCAACCCAAATGGATGCATCAATGAGTAGGATAATTCAGAGGCTCGGAGTTGATGCACCATGTTCCTCTAATGGAACTGTTAAAGTATTGGGTGTGATAATTGGCATGAATCTTTACTTCGGCATGTCCAGATCATGGCCGGAAGTGGACTTAAAGCTGCAATAACAATATTCTGACCACTAGGGGACCGCGAGTCGTCACTATAAACAAACTCCAGATGCCTCATCATGTATAAACATAAAAATGCCTTACTGGCACAATCTTCTTGTAACCAAGAGATTTCATTAAAAAAAAATCATTGTTTTTGTGCATAGATTACAAGATTTAAACTACAATACATACGACTTTGTATTGGGCATTCTCCTGGTTGTTTAACAAGGTAGATACATACTTCACCTACAAACAATACTGTTCAGATCGCGCAATATTTATGTAATTAAGAGAACCGCTGGGAAAACCCTCCAACTTTTATTAAACACATAGGTTTAGAAAATAGGCAGAGCTACAGTAAAGCGCGGGCCAGATTTTGTTAACAATGAAAAGAAATGATGGAATAACAGACTGGCCATTGGTTGCGCAGGGTTGTTGTGAGTATGACACGATGACTCAATAAGCCCTTCTGATGGCAGGTGGTCATAAGTTTTGAAAACGAGAAAATGGTTATTGCAGCTTTAACTAGTAGTTGCTCAGCGTTATGACTGTCACATACTGGTTCTCTACCAAGGAGACAAAAATTGAGTGTTGATGGGATGTGGTTAAGGAAAACTGTATATAATGATTTTTATACCACAGTAGTTATTCAGATGCAATATTGGTTTTATATCTTATGAAACATGTATATTTTGATTAAAACTTGGGACCATTTATGAGCCTTTTACTTACTGTTATTACAGAAAAGGAGAAATTAAATAACTTTATAACAAAATCATGGAAAATACGCTGTTGTTATGAAGTGTCGTTTTTTGCCATTTTATTTCTCTTGTGCCCCCAATAAATATCTAGACTTGTTGCTTCTGTTTAAAGCTTTATTATTTCATCTCTGCGAGACAGTTTGCTGAGGACTTCTGTTAAATTTTGACTGTAAGCAGAAATGCTGTTACTGCAATGTCTGACAATCTGAAAGGTCAAGGCTGTTTAAAGGGGCCCTTCACTGAAAAAACAATGCATATTTATTTTGCACATAATTTCACACACCCAAAAACTCAAAATAGTTATTGACAGTTAATTTGTTTGAATATGGCCTTCAATGATGTCATTGGAAGACAAATAATTTCACTGAGCGGTAATTGACACTTAACAAGGATTCAGTGTCTTCTGATGACATCACTGGAGGACATTCAAATTCTTTAACTGTCAAACTGTTATTCAAACTCTGTCAAATAACTGTTAAACTAAATCAATGTGTGCAAAACAGTTTATAGTTTTGGGATATGTGCATAATAAATCAGCATTGCTTTCTAATGAAGCAGCGTCATGTCGCCCTCTGGTGGTTGCTGTTAAATTTCAGTGAGAAAGGACCTCAGCTCAAGACATTACATGAAATCAGATGTTAGTTTTAATAAGTGATTGCAGAGATTATACTGAATTGGCTAGCTAATTGATAACAGTATTGTTAATTAGCTAATTGATAACAGTACACAAAAATCACAAATGGATTTAATGACTTTGTCATTGATTTGGTTGTCAGACATTTTTAAACAAGTCTGTCAAGTGAATGGCATAGCCTCAAACTTGGGAGAGCTCAAGGTTACCAACAAATATAGTCTATAAAATTGTCTCCAACCTGTAACTCTCATGCAAAATATGTTTTCAGTATAGACGCTGATTTCCTGAAGAAACACTTGTCTGCATGGACACTTTTTCAGCAACTAGTTCATATTGCCATTGTGATGGTAGATGGGATGAGTTGGGGTAAGTGACATTATTGGACATGTACACGTTTTTTGGAATTTGATTTATTTCACAATAAGATGTAGAGGTAGTTGTAATTACCTGCAGGGGCTTTGTACCTACTAGTGTCCTTGAGCTGCACCAACACCCAGGATACAGTGTAATTCATTTCAGTTTATACTAGAGTGAGTCCACCTGTAGGAGCCTGGCTCTGGTAGGACCTGGTCAGATGCAGATGACCTTAGGTGTTGCTGGGCAGTGCAGAGAGCAGGCATATGGGAGCAGGCATATGGGGGCATCCCTACTCATTGGAGTTATCAAGTGGGCACCTCCCATCACATATCCTTCTGATTGATATACACATAGTGGCTCCACACATGCATTTCTTCAAAGAGGTGCAGAGCATCCACCACAGCACAGCACCCTGGAGGCACCCTGGAGGAGTTGATGCACTGGAGGAAGGCCGGAATCAGAAACCGGAGTTGGTCAGTCTGGTTGTAAAAATCTCTCGTGAGCTCATAGGAGAAAATACAGATCATCTTAATAGTCTAGTATGATCTGTCTCAAGAGTGGTGAAGATTTCTGCAACCCTTCAGTCAGAACACTGTACCCCTACCTTGTCAGGGAAGAAGAGATAACGTTAAATATGTTTGTTATGTTGAATGTGTCACCAGACCAACTATATTCTCCTTCAATTCTTGAGAGAGCCACTGTATCTTAAGGCCTTTTCCTTCAAGTCCTGTGACAAAGAGAAGAGACGGAGAGGGAGGAATGTGAAAGGTACGTTTGTGTTAGCATTTGTGAAAGGTATGCATGTCTTAACAGTGTGCCAATTCAACTGAATATTTCGGTCTGAAGCCAAATTGATTTGGGTGAAGAAGATAATTTACTTCCAGGTGTCTTAACTAGTTGCTGTGCCATCGCCTTTTCTAGAACCTTGGAGAATATTGGAAGAATGGAAATATGTATATAGTTAAGTTTGAAGACCGATTTGTGAGTGGAAGTGATGAGGGCTGTTTTCCATTCATCGGGGAACTTTCCTTTTGTGATGGACAGATTAATGAGATGAGTTAGATATACTATGCCTACTGTATACTGTTCTGTCAAACATTTCATCATCGCACTGCAAATATCAAACCACTTCCATACAGATCCCATGTTGCAGTCATGCTGAAACATGAATTACATTTTTAAAATTACTTATAACTTCCTGTCAGCAGACGGAGAGATAACATGTCTTGTGGCAGAATACAACATGTATAGCTGGCTGCTAGTGTTAAGCATCTGTCTGTGAGCCAATCAGGAATAGGTCTTAGCAGTGTATTCAGTGTACTATACACGTAGACCTGTACCAGGCAGTGCACTGTGAACCTGTATGCTGTACTTTGCCTTTAAAACTAAGTATGAGATACCCACGGAAAATTTCCTTGTACAAAAACGTTATTAATTCATTTATTTTTCTACTTCAGAGGACCAACATTTTATAGCAATAATTGAAACACAATTCAAAATCAAAAGATTATCTAAACCTTTTACCAGTACACCATAATTCAAAACCCTGAATTACCAAAACAATTGTATATTATAAAAATAGCTTCCCATAAAAAAAAACAGCATGTGAAAATATTAACAATTTGTGCTTATTACAACCTACAATTAATTACTCCACAATGATACTATATCCTTACATAGATAATATAAGCAATGTCCTCATGGCACAAAAAAAACTTTTAAGACATTTCCCTCTGCTTTGAGCAAAGAGCACATTCTGTTCCGTTAGTCTTCACTACCACTCCTTTCATTCCTTCTTTCCCTCCTTCCAGGAAGTAGCTTGGAGAGGATGGGAAAAGAGGGAGGAGAGAAAGGGGAAATTGGTACCGGTAGTGTTTCAAAGCTTCACCATTACAGATGAGACAACGACTGATGATGACCAAATGCCATTAGACGTCATCTAAGCTTTTTGAGTAATTTTTTTTTAGTAGAGTTATCAAGTTTCTCTCTCTCTCTATATATTCGAGATACATAATCATTCTAAAAGTATTGTATTTCTCCAATCATCTTACAGTTGGCCTATTGTGTCATTTACTTCCTGGAGAGGAGTGCGCCCTCTGCTGAAGGAGCCGAGATGATTTAAGCAGCTTCTTCTCCATTACTGGGACAGCAGTGTCATGGATCACGGAGGAAAGGAGCTGGTAGTGGAGTAAAGGAGGCTTTTATACAGTAACAGGGTGTGGTCGTCACTTGTTGGCCGAGCTGCAAAGTCAGAACTCCTCGTACAGTTCACCTGCAAAGTTGTTAACCCTGACCTCAAATAGAGTTGATGTTTGTTTGTTTTTCTCGATTTTGTGGTTATACTCTAATGTGTTAGCGGCATGGGAGCAGTCTCTTGCACGGGAGCTCCGACAGTTTCCACATGCTCCACTGAGATGGATGAGGTCCTTCCTTGTACAGAAGCTTCCAGAACCTGCAGAGAGAATTCAACAGAGTTAAATACATATTCATAATCAAAAACAAATAAAAAATCATATAGTGGAGTTTACATCACTGATGCAGTGGTTTTCAACCATTTTAATGCCACCGTGGCATATTTGTAGAAAATTAAAACTTCCTAAGTACGCAACTGTCAAATGCTTGGAAAGGTCACAAGGTCATTATGCTCATATTTAGACCAACTATAAAAAGCTGCTGGCCATGGAGCATAACACTGACTTTGAAGATTTAAAAAAATGAAGTTAAAAGGTAGAATCTGTAATGCCATCAAACAGCGACCTCTACGCAAAATAGCCCTGCTTGGTATTGCACTTTGTTTAAATAATTTTTTGTTTTGGTCTGATGTATGGGTTGTTCTTACACTGTAAATTTCTCCAGACCCCTCTTGGCAGAGCCTGAGGTGTGGCCAGAAGTAGCAACCCCTCCCCTGTCCCACTCAACTACAACCCACACATCAGACCAAACCTTTTTTGTTTGACATGGATTTCTTAACATTTGAGCATAATTTCGAACTACACATGGGGTGTAAAGAATAACTCACATATCGTGATGCATCAATATGAATAGGTTGCCTAAATTCAACTGCATTGGTCTGTAAATTGATTAGTATTAGAGATAAAACTGGTATCAATCTTCTCCTCTGACTGGGGAAGATGGCAAATAAGTGTATTTCCCAAAACGTTGGGAGTGTTCCTAATTGGAAGTCATTGGAATTAATATGCATATAAAATGCAAGATTTATTCCATTTGTGAACATAACACTGAACTAATTCTATGGTGCAGGACCTTTAGTCCATAGCCAATTTATATTCAAGTATTGCTGAACTAAATCAGTCTCATCAAATTGAATCGAGCCGTGGTCAAAATGGAAGATTGTGTGACACACCCAAGTCTTTGCCCAAATAATTGGAATCAAATAAAATAGTTGGATTGAACTGTCACATCCTTGAGTTCACTCCATGGCGTACCAGTACGCCTTGGCAAATCGGTTTAGAACCACCACCTTGATGACTGACTTACATTTCATGTCATTCAAAGAAAATATTGGATGTATGATGTAAACTTAAAACCAAAAATAATGCCTACCGGATACTTAGCACTGTACAATCCATCACTCATAAACCTTTTAATGTACACGCACATGTGTTGAGGGCGCATGCATAAGGTGGAGCAGACAAACAGAATAGCTAACATTGGAGAGAGATGCCAAAAGAAAAAAAGAAAAGAAAAAAAAGTGCCAAAAACATTGGAGATCAACAATAAAAGTTATTTACCAATTTATGCAGCATCTTAATCATCATCCCATTGACGCATGTACAATGCTGAAGCAATTCAAACAAACACAGAGGGCATCCTCAACGTCACTTATCACAGATAAATAACACTTAGACCTGTTCTAAGTTTATTGTTTAGTATTGGTATGCTATTGGTTTAGTATTGGAAAACCGCTGTCACCTGTTCCTTTAAATTTAGCTAGTTTGTGTGTATTTCAAAGAGATTTTAAAGCTAACCTGAGCATCATTCCCTTGTGCTGCTTGTGAAGGCTGATCCTCTTTTGGCCTAGAAGTCTGTCCAGTACGAGATGCAGATACCACACTGTCCTCACTGGATTTGGCTCGAGAAGAGTTTCTGCTTGCTTTTGGAAGTTTAGCTTTAGCTTGCGGCGAGTTCGCAGGTTTACATTTCATCGCTTTCGTTGCAGACAAGTCCGTTTTAGCTTGAGAGTGCTTCACGTGCAGGTCCCCTGCTACACTGGTAGCATTAGCTCCAGCCGGCTCCTCCTGTACCTCCTCCTGCTCGTCTGAATCCCCCTCGGTTTGAGAGGCGCCGTCGATGTCAGAGAGAGACTCCGGCTGCTCCATGACGGGAACCCCCCCCCTCTGCTCGGCGTCAATCTCATCCTCGCTGTAGGGCTGGTCTGCGTTCCGCAGGGTCTCCACCACCACCTTGGCGGGCTCCTCCCTTGCTCTGTTGGGCCTCCTCTGACGCACCTG
>OMKL01065094.1:0-15000 GCA_900302295.1 Parasudis fraserbrunneri | reverse complement strand
AATAATATTTGGTCCAGGTCTGGTAGAATCTAGTCGTACAGTAAATGCAGACATGTACTCACCATACTGTATCTTGATCTGAATGCGGATGTTAACCTAGACAGGATGTAGTCTTGTGAGGTAGAAGCATCCAGGGAGTGTCATCAGCTCCTGTGAACATCAGGCTGTCGCAGAAAGAAACCTTCCAGCCCAGTGTCACTGAAACACACCAGAGTCCACAGGCCAGAGCAGATACAAAATAGACCCCTTCTTCTTGCGTTGTACTTCAAAAGTACCCTTTTAAGTTTGATTTCCAGTTCAGAGACTGTTGGTCGATTTGTTGAAGTCGTAGGCCTACTAATACTAAGTATACAGTATGGTGTCTTCAAGTTTCAACCTTTTACAGTGTGTGCTGTTTTAGTGGTGAAAAGAAAACGGCTGGAATGTGTTGTTTGTATCTCTCTCTCTCTCTCTCTCTCTCTCTCTCTACCAGGCAGGGAAAGTCAAGGTTCTTGTTGTTTAATGGTGTTACTTAGCAACAGGGGTGCTTGGCGCCAGGACTTTATTGCCATGTTACAGGCCCACAGAGGGGAAAGACATTTCAGGAGTGGAATGTTTTCTTAATTTAGATTAAACAAATGTAGACAGCTAGGTGCTTCATGAGTAAAGTGTTTAATGAAATGTTCGTCAGGACTGTCATTTTAGTGTAGACTTGTTTTTGTGTTTGTGTAGCCAGACACATGCTCTGATATTGCTATTGGAAACAGGGCATTTTGATGGAGCAGTTTCTCCTGCTCAGCAGTTTTGCTAATGCATGACTTCAGCAGCATATGGTACCTCCTTTTTGAGTGAATGCTTATTAAAAGATCTCCTTACAACAGTCTCTGACTGATCAGCTAAATTATAAAACAGTTGGAGAGGAAACTTCTATAGCTAGGAAAAAGTTTGTGTTGCTTTCTTAGCCACAGAGCAGGAAATCGTATCCATCTTTCCTCTCTGTGAGTGAGCTATTCTGTGACAGAAATGTGGTGTTGTTATTCCTGTTTGACAAGTGATCACCACCTTCTGCGAGTGTGTGGATGGAGGATTCCCAATGGTGCCACCTGTCAAAGCACCTCATTGAAAAACACACAGTATGAAAGAGGATATTGTTCTCTTGCAAATACCCACCCTTTGATTATAATCCATGCAGACAGCCCATGTTTGCAACACACTATCAGGACAGGATACTAACTTTTTCTTACACCGGCCACTGTAGCTGTAGCTGTATTCTAAAATACACCTACTGTTTTCATAGTTTTCCTCAATTGAATAGCACTTCCAAACAATGGTTGGTTATCAGCCAGAATTGGCAGGTAGAATAAGTACATTTACTAGCCACAGCCAAAGAATTACAAGCAACTTGCCAGATGGTTCATGCTAAATTTCCTCCCATTTGCACACTATTTGTTAGAAGAGCTCAATCAAATTTCCTACAACCCATAGATGGCACCATACACTATTGTCAGTCTCTACATGCACACTGTTCACACTAGAGAGCTTACCTCGCTCTTTAACACTCCTACAGCTGTGTACACACTATATTCACTCAACCCGTTCACTCACCTCTGCCCGGCTCTATTCTGGAGTAGCTGCCTTAGAACTCTCCTAGGACCTGACATTCCAAAACTAGTTGCTATGCAACAGAACAATCAAACCTTGGACATTCTATTTTGATAGTGATGGTAAATAGAATGTTGCTAACCGAAACAGAAAACTGCCTCTGTGATGTAACCGGCTGACAAATGTTATGATTTTATTTTCAAATTAAGAGTATACTTAGAACAAATGTACTGTACAAATAGAACAAAGGACTCAATGAAGAATATATCTTTATTTAAAGTTTTGCATTTGACATTGCAATATATCCATTCTAGAAAAAAAAGAAAGTCACTTGATTTTCTGTTTTATTTTTCGATATTTCAAAAATACAAATCAAAATGTTATGCTTTAAAATGTTACTATTCTTAGGAACGCTAATAGATTCATTTATCCATAGTGAGTTTTACTTTAATCACAGCAATCATTTAGTCAGAACAGGTGTTAAAGTAACTCCTAATTTGTAAATGATATTGCCCAGTGCATTTCTAATATGTGCCAGTGCTCAGCCTCTGACAGTAGAGTAATTGAGGACATTTGTTTTTTTTAATCTGTTCATTAGGAAGACTCCTGTGGTGGGGAAGACAGCTCTTGTAAAGTGGCAGGTAATCACTTATCTAATAAACATATCACTTCATCTGTTCAGTTCATCTGAGACATTTGGAATGGCAGATTCTTCTCTTTATGTCTTTGGCCTCAGTGGATCACACAGCAGTGTTGGGCCAACACAGCAAGAAAATTAATTAATGGCTGCATTTTGATAGTGTTTTTCTAGGACTAGTACTACTCAAAACACTTTACAATGAAATGACTGCATACATTTTCAGTATGGATGGCCTCAGTGGGAACTGAACCCCTAGCCCAACTTTCCTAGAGCACAAACAAGTGCAATCATGTTTAGAGTTAATGGTTTTATCATAACAATTGTACTGCACTAGAATCAAATTTGACCAAGGTATGACCAGGTGTACATATCCACTTAGACCCCTGCAACAGAAGGTATAGGGCAAACACTGATGTATGACATAAAAGCCAGTGTTTTGTGTGTTGTTAATCTACTGACCCTACTGTCTACCACCCTCTGGCCTTCACAGAGAGGTGAGATGAGTAACTTTGAGTACCTGATGCACCTCAACACCCTGGCCGGGAGGACGTACAATGACCTGATGCAGTACCCAGTATTCCCCTGGGTCCTAGCTGACTATCACTCTGAGGTGAGAGCTAGCACTGTATCATGTGTGTATTTAAGATGGCGTTGTTCATTGTCACTTTTGTCTGATGAAGAGCAGTGGTGCTCGAAACGTTACAGGGGTGGTGTAATAAATAGGTGGACATTGGAGCCCTGCAGTGTGCTAGCTGTTTATTTGTTGATTACATGAAGAGCTAGCACTGACACCTTTCAAGCTGGGAACAGAATACATGACATTTCAAATCCTAAAAGTTTGTGAAAACAGAGGCCATTTCACACCAAATTACCGCTCTTTTCCAAAATGTCTTATCAAGTTGTCAAAAATAGTGTGCACACTAGGTGATGATCCAACCAAGGATGGAGGATCACACACTGAATGACTTTGATTCCACAAAGACAACATCATTTTGGATGGTCAAATCAGTGCTAAAATCAGGCTAAAAGTCATGTAATGTGTCGCCACTTTTGGGGCTAGGCCAGAACCATTTTCTTTTACTTATCATTGTATTGTCACCCTCCATCTCTCTCCCCACTATCTATATTCTATCTGTCTGGATAGACCCTGGATCTGTCCAATCCAGCAACATTCCGGGATCTGTCTAAGCCAATGGGAGCTCAGACAGAGAAGAGGAGAGAGAGGTTCATCCAGAGATATGAGGAAGTAGAGAACAGTGAAGTTGAAGGTATGATAATCAGTTCAACTTCTCACATTTCTTTTGATATTGGAGTTTTATTTTTCTCCATTTCTAGACAGTCAACCTGTAGCACATATATTGATTTGACTGTTTTCACCTTATTAATTAAAAAGCGTTTGACTCGCTCTTTGTCCCTAGCATTGCTTTAATTTTACACTGCTTGCTTTGTTGATGAATCGTGAATATTACAGGTATTACAGACACCGGAATGTCTTATTTATACTGCTTATACTTATACTGTTACTTCTTTTAATACTTATTCTACTCTGTTGTTCGTCTCTTCCTTCCTGTGCAAATGTTGTGCTAAAATAGATTTTAGATTAAGGTCACCACTGGCATCCCTGACCCCCAAAAGCCCTATTATGTGGTATTGCAGTATGGTCTGCGTCAGTTCTAACCCCTGTGTCCTTAACAATGATGCACTCTCTGCTGAAGGAGACCTGTCGGCCCGGTGCCACTACTGTACCCACTACTCCTCAGCCATCATCGTGGCCTCCTTCCTGGTCCGGATGGAGCCCTTCTCACACACCTTCCTGGCGTTACAGGTGAGGCCTGGCGACACCATGGTGTTCTGTAACAAAATGTCTCCTCCCAGTCTCCATTGGTCTGGATGTGTAGAACTCCATGGCCTGCTGACTGAGTCCAAGGTCAGGATGAGTAGATAGGGAGTTATATCTTATAGCAATACATCATTCCTTTCTTTTTCACTGAGACGGGGAAGGAGGCTCTCTGTAAGCCTAAACCTTGAAGTCTTTTTTTCATTGAGTGGCATCATCATCTCATATATTTGTTTTCCTTTTTCAAAGAATAAAATGTTGTTGTTGTTGTTGTTGCTTTTGTCGCTGCTGTTGTTGTTGTTGGACTTCTTCTGATTCCACACATGAGTGATGTACAATATCCCTACTTCACTGTTCCCTTGCTATGTAAACATAATATGTTATGTATGGAGGGGTTACTGTAGCTAGTCAAAATAAATGTGTATTTATTTATTTATTTTGACTGTCAGTTGATTTCGCAATCATTACAATTAAGAAAAGAAATTATTGTTTGACAATTTGCAAATGTAATTTCAATAGACCCTTTCCTCACAGCAGCAATCATTTGTTCTGATTAAACAGTAACGTGATAGTGAATTAGGACAATTCCCAGCAGTGAGATGCAGCACAGACAGACAGTGTACCCTGCAGCCACTTTTCTTTATTCATTTTTGTTATAGTTCCAACCAGTCTTTTTTAAGGTTTGGTGAAACAGATAAACTTGCAGTAGAGGAAACTCTGAGGTGCTGCTACAGCACAATATTTTGCTGTGGCTCAGCAACATCCCCATATAACTGTGACCAAGGACAGACTGGGAAAAAAATTAGGCCCTGGACTTCATGCCTAACTGACCCACTTTCCACAAAGAAAAAAAAAAGTCCTCTCTACTTACCCTATGCTACCCTAGCACGGAACAGAACAGAATAGAACAGGATAGAGTCTCCTTAAGTGGAACAGTTTCCAGAACATTCAAAGACAGCCTACTGTGTGGGTCTGTAATTCACTATCAGAGAGCATTAGGCTATGTAATTTAATGTTATAAAACACAAGACTAAATCACAAGACTATAATCTTGTACTGAGTCCAGGACATCAGCTGACTTAGAAGGATAGAAATTAATAGGAGTTTGTATTGAGTAACGGCAAATGGGATAAAACGTTGTAACTAGAGTATGGTCTGTTGATAAGTGGAAGGAGTTCCTCCCTCTGTTCCTTAAAAGACGCATTTTGGCTTTGATCTCAAAGCACCTACAGTGTGCATATTGGATGGGCCCAGGTGTATGTACACACGCACAGAGAGAGAACACTCCTCAGGGTGGTGTGGCCAATCAGTGGCATGGCAGAAAAATGACACTGCAGAGACCAGAATAAAGAAGGAGGCCACCTCTGATTATCACCACAATACCTTCTCTTGAAAATCTTTTACCAATGGGCCAGGGAAGCGAGATCTTCTTCTGGGTTAGTCTGGTTCTGCCAGCCCACGAACCTCTGTCCTTCCTGGTGCATCATATGGCCGGTTTGTTATTGGCTCTCACATCCACCACTATGTCAGCATTTACTGGCGAGAGTAATCTTAACTAATAATATGACTTAACCGAGTTATTTGGGGCTCTCAGGGTACCCTTTTCAATGTTTTTTTGTGTGTGTGAAAACTCAATTATAGTGAGATTTCAATATATATGCAAATAATTAGAGTTGCATAGAAAGCATGAAAAGAAGCCCATCCAGATAGCCACAAAAGTTACCAATTTACGATACACCATCCAATTGATTATAATGAAAAGGCATGCATATTTGATAGTCAGAATAAAGCAATAAAGATGTTAGTCTGGTGAATCACAGTGCCTTTTCCTCTTCAGAAGCATACAACAGGAGTGCAGTAATATCCATAACTAGATTTGCATCCCTAACAGAGTTTACCGTGTATATATGTTATTTCCATTCATTGAGGTAATTGTTTTACTCTAAATTACATTCCCTCTCATGAGATTTCCATCACAGATTATAGAATTTTACAGAAAGATGAAAAGCTTCCTTCAATCGTTGGCAAATATGCTCCTTCTTATATAATACAATGAAGAATATAAAATGTGGTTTAGTATAATGTACCAGGCAGAGACTGCTTTATTAATGTTTCTGTTTCAAAGTTTGAATTTACAAGTGTGCCTGTGTCTGACAGCGTTGGGGTAGCGTGGTCCTGTGTACACTGGCAGGGATAGGGGTTCACTTCCTTCTGAGTGCAACCATTCTAAATATGTATTGCCCCACAGTACTGTGGATACTAGTGTGCACAAAATGGCATATGGTCATGATATTCCCTGGCGTTTAGACAGTTTTAGGTGGTTCTGTGTTAAGGTGGTGGGTTTTGTGAGGGGATATGGGGTTGAAGAACCTCTAGAAGCCTTTGGGAACAAACATAAGGCAATTTGAACCATTCTGAAGCTCTGAGCAAGGAAAAGGCACCAGTGTTGAACATTGAAATGCCTTTTTATTTTTTATTACGTTAAAGGTAAATCCTTTTGAAATCAAATCTCATTTTCAAAGGTGACCTAATAAGAAGGCATCAGTAGCACACATCTCACATCTAGTTCAATTTACAATACAACTGACGTTTTTGTTTAGGTAGTCAGAAATGGTTTGGTGGGCTATCTAATAATTCAATAGCAAAGGAAAAGCCTGACTGTTTGTGTCTCTCCCAGGGTGGGTTTGACGTCCCGGATCGGATGTTCCACAGCATAAAGAAGGAGTGGGAGTCGGCCTCCAGGGACAACATGGGTGACGTCAGAGAACTCATCCCAGAATTCTACTACCTGCCTGACTTCCTGGTTAATTCCAACCACATCCAGCTGGGTCAGTCACAACTCCTCTTCTCTATACCAGCCGTCACGTGAAAACAATAATGTTATTTACCCAGGGATGGTCAATTGAGCACACTTGATCTTTTACGCGCTGCTAGACACATCTTCACATGTGGGAGCCGAGCTGCCCCAGTACAACCGCAGTCCTCTTCCGTTGGTCATTGAGCAGTTCCACCGGTGGGGTTCAGTGCCTTGTTCGAGGGCACCTTGGACGGTCTTTGTTGAGGGAGGGGAGATCGACACATGCCGGTTTTCGAACCAGCAACCTTTAGGTCACAAGCCAACTTCTCCAACACTGTTCCCCTATAACTCTGTGTGTGTGTGTGTGTGTGTGTGTGTGTGTGTGTGTGTGTGTACACACATCTCTCTATAGGGTGTATGCAGGACGGCACTCCTCTAGGGGATGTGGTGTTGCCTCTGTGGGCGAAAGACGATCCCCAGGAGTTTATCAGGATCCACCGGGAGGTCAGTGAACTTTGACCTCACCACTTCTACGATTAGTTTGTTGGTACTATAAACATGGGCCAAATGCAAATCAGTATCAGTCAATAATCAATCAAGTTTATTTATAAAGCACATAAATAAATAAAAAATCAGCAACCGTAGGATCACACTGCAAAAATCTGCCAATGGGTTGAGATGGTTTCACTGAATGAAATCCAGTGCAGTGTAATGTTTAAAGGAAATGTGTTGAAACAAGTGATAATACAGTACCTTGAAATAAATGAAATCACACCACTTGTTTCAAGATAGCTGTGGATAATTGTTTAGCCAAGGACTTTTCACATACTGCTCAACACTGTGTCTCAATGACCATGGTTAAGATTTAACATGTGGTTCTCCCGCCACGCCAATTGCTGTATTATATTCATAGTGAAGTGCTGAGATGGAGACAGAGTAATTGTATTGGTTACGACCAGCCTGTCAGTGTTCATTATTGCTCATTAGACCCATCACTGTATAGGAGATCTACCTTATTCATGAGACCCCACTGTCTAAACCATTTCTATTCACAAAGGGTCATATTATCCCATTGAGTTTAGCCCAGGCTCTCGCCAATAGGAGTTAACTGCTTTTGGCTCAGACTGTTTCCACAGATAATATGCACTTGTTGTGCTAATCAAGGAAGGCCATATATCTGTGTTTTGGACTACTGTCATTGGCGGATAATGAGCCTATTCAATGCAATTCAGACCAGGCACAAAACTCCCTCTCTTTCTTTCTTTCTTTCTTATAACGTCATTATTTCTTCCTGCTGTTTGCTGGGCTGAATGTTTTCTCTTTTCTCTCTTCCCTCCTCTTTTCGTCTCTGTGTGATTACTGTATAACTCTGTCTCTTCTGTTTGTCTCTCTCTTTATATATCTGAACCTCGCTCTCCCAGCCCTGGGGCGTGTGCGCTGGTTATCAGTCCATAATCTACTCAACTATCATATCGCCTACCATTCTCACAAAATTAGCTATTTTAGCAGCTTGTTTTGTTTTTCTTCCTCCATACGCAAATTAACTCAGGACAATACAGCCCAGTTATGAGACCCAGATATGTTTGTATTTTGGACTTTCTGTTGTTCAAGGTGTTATTTACATTGGGTTTGTGGATACTGCTGGTCATAATGCCCACTTTTCTTTCATTTACTGTTCAAAGCCAATCTGGAGCTAATTCCACCCATATGATACTTTAATTCAAACATGCAGATAAGCTCATAACACGGCTGCACCATCCAGCTACTCTGGACTTTTAAATTGACTTTTGGAGGAAATCACATCGTACCTGGATAATCCAATTGGTTGTGCAGTGTATTTTTAATGTTTCTTAACTCTCATATTAACAGTTTGAGTGATGTTTTCTTTGTACCTCTGTAATAACAACGAGCATATCACAGCATTTTCGGCACATGTAGTGCTGCTGCATTTTCAGTATGCACACAGTGGTAGGTTTGCAGTTTAACTTAAAGGCCCAATCCATAATCCACAGTGTAGCCCCACCACTGCAAACTAAAACACAGGACCGCAGGGATATTTTCAGTCTTACTGTAGATTCAAAGTGTTCTGTTACACCATCACACTCATCATGACATGAGTGATTAGCATTAAATGACAGCTGTGACCAGTGAGCTGTGTTTATGGCATTGTGCCATATTGGTAAGTAATGCCTGACACATCATGGGAATTCTATGAATTGATTGAGCTCTTAATACAAAGACTGATGGCATATGACAGTTAAAACGGAGTTAGTAATGGATTTTAATAGTTGTAAAAGGTCTGTTTATATTTGTGATGTTTGTAAATATTGGAGGTAAATAGACCTGACTTTTGATTTGAAAGGTTTAGAAAATAAAAAATCCCAAAGTACAATAATAGAAAATAAATGCTAAATGTTGACGTTAAAAAAGGGTTTTGTGGCTATTTCAAGAAGCCAGATTGCGTCGTTAACCAGATAACTCTGAAAAAGATTTATATTGAATTATATTGAAATATTGAAAATATATAAGAATTTTACTATTTTAGTTTCATATTGATGTCTCATAGCCATAACAATCAATACTGTGTCATTATCAACAACACTTGAGAGATTGTTTCATGAATTATCTAATTTACAAAGTAATCCCACGGTTTAAAATCTTAATCTCTCCTCTTCCACCCATCTCTATCTCCACCGTGTCCCTCAGGCCCTAGAGAGCGACTATGTCAGCTCACACCTCCACCTGTGGATCGACTTGATCTTTGGCTACCGCCAGCAGGGGCCAGCTGCTTTAGAGAGCACCAACACCTTCCACCCTTACTTCTACGCCCAAAGGCAGAAAGGGGGCCAGGATGCCACCGCAGACCCCCTTATCAAGAGCACAATCCTGGGATACGTCAGCAACTTTGGCCAGGTTCCCAAGCAGGTGAGGATGAACTATGGCAGGCAAAGGGGTTTGATGTAACGTTACAGCACTACGCAAAGTAGTGGAAAAAAAAGGGCTCCCAAAAAGGCAAAAGTCCAGAATGTAAAAAAGAAAGGAAGCCACTGTATAATGCAAAAATAATGATTTACCAGTGTTTCCCCATGGGTTGTTATTGGTGGTGTTGGGAGGTCTGGTTGTGCAAGGGATGCAGAATGGAGGAGAAAGAAGTGTGCACAGTAAGCTGAGAGACAGCAATGAATTACACAGGCCACATGTCAGAACTAACTGACTAAAGAAGGCCTTCCCCAGTGAGACATTTGAGACAGTGATAGAAGGCTTTTTGTCCTTTCTCTTGTACTGTCTGCCATGTTATTTCCTGTCTCCTTGTGGTTGGGGAGCAGTGTTTTTATTATGTTTTTAACTGCAGTGCATGGATTTTCAATAAAGTCCAAGTCAAGCACTTCTAATGATTTCCTCTTTAATCAGTATCCAGAATCAATTAGCGGTGGGCCTATCCACTGTGGTGGGGCACCGTAAATAAGTCTATGTATGGCAAACACTGAGTAGCGTACACGCCAGGGATTCCTCATGTTATTGTGTTGATCTAATGTTGATTTCCACCCGTCCCCTCAGCTCTTCACCAAGCCTCATCCTCCTCGCGGTGGCTCTAAGAAGGAAGGATCTTCACCTCCCCAACCCACGCCCTTCTTCCTCAAACTGGACAAACTCAAGCCTTCTGTCCAGCCATTTAAAGGTGAAACCACACTGGAGGAGAATAACCAAAACGCAATGCAATGGGGTTTTCCCAAACACCTGAATCCACATTGTAGTTTTTGCTTTAGAGAGGACTAAATTTAATCAGTAGTCACCCTCGTACCGTTTTATATTGTTCCCTCCCATTATTTCATTTTGCACATTTTTATGTCAATTATTCTATATACAAGATGGTGTCTGGGTGTCTCTCCTGGGAGCCATAGGATGAGGCCAGCTACTTTCATAGATTAATTTAGAGTATGGTAGGACCAGAACAAGCTGGGCTCTATCTGTTAGTGTTACAATATGGAGATGACTCTTGCGCTGAGCCCTACTTAATAATCTGAATATCCCTAAAGGCCCACTGAGGGAACAGGAGATGAAGACGCGAATGCTCAGAGAGGGATTCCTGGATATTACATTTCATATTAAATCTCCAAGTGTCTGATTTGATCAATAAGCAGATAGAGATGAATAGGAGGAGGGATATTAAGACTAATGCAGACACCGCTTCTTTCTGGGGAGATTTTAAGGAGGGAAACCTGGCAAATGGATGTAATGATTTTTGCTCGTCCCCTGCATGAATAGGTCAATTACATGTGCAATTACAGCCACTCACACACGCACGCTCACACACACACACACACACACACACACACACACACACACACACACACACACACACACACACACACACACACACACACACCTCGTGTCCAGGATGCATGCGGCCCCTCAGGGCAGAGTCTCAGTATAGTGTCTGTAGTTCTGTAGCCTGGGATGGCTGCTTAATTGCCCACAGTTTTCTAAGGTCAGTCTAATGAAATTCAGCACAAGTGCACCAAGCTACAGTAGCAAACTCTTTAATGTGACGTATTTGAAGTGCAATTACCTTTATTTGACCAGGTGAGTTTATTCAGGGACACTATAGGCAGAATGAGTTCACATTTCACATCTTTGGTCTATGTTTGGTTTATTTAAACTTCCTATGCTACTTTTTACACTATAACTTTTTCTAACTTTTTCTGTATGTTTTTAGTGACATATCTTGCAGGACACACACTATAAGAATGTTCTATGGCGTAACCCCAATTAGGCTTTCCCATGCAAATGACTGGGATTGGTTTAAAAAACAAATAAAAATAAATAAATAAATAAAAATCCAATATATATTGTATATGTTTGAGAAGCTTTCTCTGACCATCCTGTTTTTGGAAATTGTACTTTTTTGTACTTAATTATATCCCTGTATTATATCCCTGATATTATGGATTCACCTTGACCACTACCGTGTCTACCACCACAGATCCTGGGTGTGAAAACGATAACTGAAATAGTTTTTATTAGAATATTTTGAAATTTGCTGTGAACATTTATGACCCTTGAGGGAGAACCCTATTGATTTTGGTGACCCCATGACCTTTCCTCTAGTGCCACCATCAGGCCTAACTTTCAATATTCAAATGAGCTTTTCTCCTGACCTGTTAGTCGTACAGTCATGGGAATGATACCCAGAGATGTGGATCCTCATGGAGAACAACACCTGGAGACATGGAGGCCTACAGTATTATGTCCACCACATTGGATTTTCCACCATTTTAATTGGTTAAAAAACGTTTTTTCCCTGCTCCCCCTAGCCTGTTCACCTGATTCTCACCAAACTTGCTGTGTGGCATCCAGGGACCAACATATTTAAATGTGATGTTTATATAATTGATGGGCCAAACCGTACAACTGCCAGATTCAATAACATTTCTGAAAAACGCAAGGTAAACAGGCAGTGAGGCGTTAACTTATGAACGCTCTGTACGATTTGCACCAAACGTGTGTTTGTCCGACAACAGAAAGGAGGTCTATAAAGTTTAGATTAATTGAAGAAAACCTCTAGCATCCATGTGCCTATTTGTCCCATCTCTCTTCATGTCTTCTTACTCATCCTGCCTCTCTCTCAATCCCACCCCAAACCCCACCTTGTCCCTCCTGACCTGCAGAGCTGCTGAGAGGCCCGGTGGGCCAGGTGGTGTGTGGGGAGAAGGAGGTCCTGGTCTTGGAGAAGAACTGTCTCCTCCTGCCTCCTCTGGGCAGCTACTACTTCTGCTGGGGGTTCCCAGATAACAGCTGTGCCTTCACAAACTATGTCACAGAGAAGGTATGTATGGAGGAATTACAAAATAAAGGCTGCCTTATTATTATTATTATTATTATTATTATTATTATTATTATTATTATTATTATTATTATTATTATTATTATTATTATTATTATTATTTAACAAAAGTATTAGACGTGAAAAGTTGTTGACTTTTGAGTGAGTACAAACTGAGGCCCAGCAGTAGTAGTGGTTATCAGTTATGATTAATCACAGGGGTTAACTTTTAGCCTTAGTTTGTATTAAAGTCCACCTAAATCCTACCTGCTACCAAGCGTAATCCCTGCAGTGGATCATAATTGATAACCTCTAAGCTTTTACACCACCTCAGTAACCCCCTTTAATGTTGGACCAGATGTGTTTTTACCATTACTGTGTTATCATCCGAATGAATCAGGTTTATATGTCTCTCTGTTGGATAATAAAGCCTTTCCAGCGCTGCCTGTTCACTGGTCCCCCTCAGCAGTACATAAGAACCATGTTTCTCCTGATCTAGACTATTACAGTGGGTCTCAAGGGTCACATCCTCCCAATCTTCTCGAAATAAGTACAGGTTGGCGCGGTGAAGAGTGTGGAGCCCTGAGGAGTAAGGAAACAGATCATAGGGATTCGGGGAGCCAGGAAAAGGGTTTCTTTCCTGTTGGGATCAAATGAGTAAATGTCTCCCAAGTTGGTGAGTACAGATTTCAAGGAATATATGGAGAGAAACAGTTTATTATTAGTCTGCCACAGCAGATACTGTGTATCCCAAAAACAATTTCACAATCTGGTATCTCATCAAAAATGTATTATAAAAGTTTTTTTTAACTGGTGTGAGAACATAAAAGTCTGGAGATGCAATATACTTGCATTATTCAAAGTATGCATGTTATCCCTAGCACAGGCTTCTAAGAACACATTATCAAGTGGCTTTGTAGCCAGTGGCCTTCCAAGACCATACGTCACCTCTGCTCAGTGGGATGGAAACCTGTCATCAAAATGAAAATATGAGAATC
Source organism: Parasudis fraserbrunneri (assembly GCA_900302295.1). NCBI lineage: Eukaryota > Metazoa > Chordata > Actinopteri > Aulopiformes > Chlorophthalmidae > Parasudis > Parasudis fraserbrunneri. The sequence goes on along the minus strand of OMKL01065094.1, from coordinate 1,323 downwards.
TACCAAATCAATATATTCAACCCCTGCGGTATTTTCTTTACAGGATGATACCAGTATTTTTGACATGTGGGTTCCGAGTCATTTTTTCTTTTTTTTTTTTTTTTTTTTTTTTTTTTTGATTCAAATGCCATACATTTATTTTCTACTTATATGTACAGAAAATGTAGCCTGTACTCTCAAAGCAAAGAGAAGAGTATGAGAAGAAAAATTATGTTTAGTTGATTGATGATCATGCAAACAAAACAAAACACTGAATAAAAAGAATGGGTCAGAAATTGGAGAAACTGAAGTTCCCTGTCCAAGACAAGACAACACGGAGACAAATAAGATCTTAGACCAAGACCAACACCAGGCCTTTTTGGTCTGAAGACTGATCGCAAGAACTGCAAATTTGCATCTAAAAAGCAGGATTTCAATGACGGTTAAACGGGAACACCACCCATTTCAAGAATTCCAATATGTTATTCTCATTTCCTGGGAAAGTTCGATCAGTGTTTGTGAACACAAGTTACTCTCTACCAAAGCCAGTAACCAGAGAGGTAAGACTCAAACATGTGATGTCATCAGGTATAAAGTCTGGAGCTGCTTTGTTGACAATGACTGTGAGACTGATTTTGCGGACCCACAGAATTTTAGTTTTCTTTCTTATACCCAAATGAGCTTTATTCTATAGTAGTTTTCTCAGTTAGTAGAAAATGTACCAGTATACTCAGAACATTCCCCCGGGTGTCATCTATACCGTCTTACCCAAATCACCGTCTATGGAGCAGCTTCAGCCTTTATACTCGATGAGATTGCTTTTGTTTGCCAACACAGGAGGAATTAGTCTGTCTCAGCCCGATTCGTGTGCAAGGACTCTTCATCATGCACCTGCTCCCGGTTGACCTCTGACCTGTTCCTTTACATTATTTCTCTCTTCCCCCACCTCTCACTGTGTGTGTGTGTGTGTGTGTGCATTATGTCTGTGCATGTGAGTATGTGTGTATGTGTGTGTGTGTGTGTGTGTGTGTGTGTGTGTGTGTAGTAATGAGGATTAACGCAGGATTCAACTGAGGCAGATTGGAATGGCGTTCAGCGCTGGCTTTTAACAAGAATGAGAGACTGGTATGCTGGCTGTGGGCGCATACCTTTGTGTACACGTGCATCTGTGTGTTTGTACGTGTACGTTAATGTGTGTGTGTGTGTGTATGTGTGTGTGTGTGTGTATGTGTATGTGTATGTGTGTGTGTGTGTGTATGTGTGTGTGTGTGTGTGTGTGTGTGTGTGTGTGTGTGTGTGTGAATGAATGAACATCAGCAAAACAACCACAGGCACGGTCTCTTT